>JADLZK010001737.1:0-90993 GCA_015847255.1 Hyparrhenia diplandra
TGTATGCATGATTGCATTAAGAGGACTGCTTGCATGATTTGGGTGAAGCATGCTATGCATGAAAGCAACTGAGACATGCCAGCACAGTGCAGATGTGGAGGATTTAATGCAAATCTCGTCTGGGTGAGGCCGGTGCGGTCCTTTTAATCAGGGCACGGATCCGTGCTTCGTGCTGCTTTTGTTTGTGGCAACCATGTCCGTCCCCAGCTTGACGATGATGGTTTGTTTGGCTTTATTACATTAATTAGTAGGACATTATACAAGTAGCAGCTCATACGTCAGCACCACACTGCTGGTGTGTGTTTTGGTGTACGCTCTTTACTGTACTGTACAACAGTACGTACAGGGGGACATGGACACTGATCGAGGCCACATTTGTGTAAGAGATTTTGTTCAATGTTTGAGCCAGTTACTACTTGATGTACGTATACTCCTAGGTAGCTAGGCTGCCATATCATCAAGCCTACTTTTAGTTTTACATAAACCCTTGTAGATGTAGTAGATGACAGTACTGGTTACTAGTAGAATCCATCAATCTGCAGTGCAATGCCTGAACTGTTTCTGAAAACAGAATGAGATGGAAAGCAAACCTAACTCCCTGGAAACAGGCTAGGCAGGCCACACGATGAGCAACCAACACCCACCTAACTCATGTGCAAGCAACGACCTTTGCGCTCGATGACTTTCGCCCATGGCAATGCCAACAACGCTCGCTACCTAAGTACCTAAGGTGCTAGTCTCTGACTGTACTGTCATTACTTAGCATACTAGGTAGTGAGTACCGAAGGAGAAAAAGGGAAAAATCCACGGATGTCTGATCTATCTACCGCCGCTCCGCTCCTCGCCTACCTAAACCCAACCACATCAATATCGCCGCCTCAGACAAAAACACCCAGAGGCGCGGCTAGCTTTTTTTTTTGTCAACACCACAGGGTTGGTTTCTGTGCATAGAGATACGTACGAATAGTTTCCTCACCGACTGTCTGGTCAAAATGTTCTGATATCATATAGTATCTGAATTGGAATCGGACATTATTCGTCGTACCTAAATAAATCAAAAATTAAGGTAGCTGTTCATCCGTACCCGATCATTTTACGACATGACGACCAGCAGCACCGGTGCCGCACAATGCAGCTGCTCCCCCTCACTCACTGCATGGGCATGCTGGTTGCTTCGGGTTCAGGTTCAGGTTCAGGGGCAGGCCGATGGACCAACTCCGACAACCACATGCGTCCTCTCCGCCGCGTGATCGATCGGTGGACCGCCGCGCCGACCGAGAACTCTCCCCCCGCGGGGCACCACCACGATGGACGCTTCGGCCTTGGGCGGGCGGAGGTGGATTAGAGTAGAGCGCACGAAATCCATGGATCGTGATGAGAGGCCGGGCAGATCAGCTGCCTTTTTAGCGTTTTCTGCCTGACGAGATCCCAATCATCAGTACGACCACTTTCTACCTGTGATCTGGCTTCCGGCTGGGTTGGTGATGCTAACTTACCACAACCTGCTCGCCAATTTCGGACAAGAGAATCGCTGGCATGCACGGCGACACCCTAATTTGCGCTTTGTTGCAAGGCCGGCCGGAACACACATGCATCATGTCCTTGTGTGTGTGTGTGCTCCGGGGACGCGGCAACTCCACGTATTGTCTTTGATTTTTTTCTTGCTTATTAGGAAACTCAAATGATCTGCATCCCATTGTCACCTGGGTGTGTTGTAGTTCTTTATGACTTTTCTGGCTCTTGTTCAATCCAATCTAGTCAATGTGAAATGAACCTCGGCTTTGCCCCAACAATCAAACCTGATTTGACACTGCTTAGACTTGGGATGAGCTGCAGGCTTAGCTTCAGAAATTTGAAATGCAGCCGTTTCAAACAAGGCCCCTGACCGGCGACCAACAAAAGGCTCTTGCTACTTCAAAGAACTAACCACCACTAATTAATACTAAGCAAAACTAGCACGAAACGAATGAATTAACGCTGTCCTTTTCGATCCCCTTTTTTCCTACTGGATCTAAGTAATTCAGTTTAATTCTAAAACAAGCAAAAATGGCCGTCTGCAGCTGCAGGCCGGCGCATGTGAGGCAGCATGCTGCATCAAGTCCAAAAGTTGTGACACTTTGTCACTCACCTAACAGGTGTAGCCTAGTGACTGGTATGGTGACTGAACGACGACACAAGGAAGGAGTGAGAGAGATTCTCAGTCCTAGCTAGGGCGTACGACAGAGGGTTGTTGTTGTTCATCAGGGGGACCCCAATGCAATGTAATGAGAAGATGCAATTATGCAAGTGATGAGAACAACACACAACAACACACACTTAAGTCAAGGGCATCTACCTGTTGCTGTCCAATTAATCAGCTTCCTTGCTATCTCAGCCAAAGCAGCCAGCCGGCCGACCGGCAGCTGGGAAAAGAAGAGCACTACAAGTGAAGGAAAGGTTGATGCTGGCCGGCCCATGCCCATGCCCATGCAAAAAATGTTGCTGCTGCCCGGGCCACCAGCATGCCTGCCTGCCTACTAGCTTGCTTGTTAGTAAATGTTAATAACTGCACACATGTGCTTACTTTGGTTGCTTACAACAAGTGCATGGCTTTGCGTTTCAGGGGAAGAGCAAACAAACATAGGGATTGAGTTAATCATGCATCCATGCACGGCCGTCCAAAAAGACCCTCACATGCATGGTTGTACTAGTTGCAGCTGCCTGATGGATGGATGGACGGATGGAGAGAGGTAGCTCTAGCTTCCTTCAATTCACATCTCAATCTCATGGAACCAAACGAAACGAAACGAAATGATGGTGCCTCACATGCGCTGCAACTGTCATTTGTGACAAGATCCACAGTTAATACCACTATTACCTGGCTAGCAGCCCACAGTGGTGATATGATGCTGGGGCCTTGTGCATTGTATGCATTGGGGGGCCTGGCCTGGCACTGGCACGGCACGCAGATGGATGATGAGACGAGGGAAGCCGCTGTGCTGTGGACTGTGGTGTGGCCGGCGGTGGTGGGCATGTTTAGTTGGTGGCAAGCGCAAAAATCTTCTGGTGTCCCGTCGCGTCGGTCTTTTGGACACGTCGTGGGTATTAAATGCGCGGTAAATAAAAAATTGCTAATGATTGGCTAAAAAGTGCGAGGACAAATCTTTTAAACCTAATTAGTCTATAGTGGGACAATAATTACCAAATACAAACGAAAATGCTACAGTAACTGAACCCCAAATATTTCACCAATTAAACTAATTGCGCAGGACAACAAACAGCTGCCTCCCTGATGCAATAGCTCATACTAGTGCCATGTACTAGGACTACTAGTACTAGGTGCTACTATGTCAAATACTACTATGATCGGCTCAGCTCAGCAGCTACCTGCTAGCACCATCGATCTCACTCACTTTCTGTGTGTTTCTGGCATGGATTGCAAGGAATGCTTGCAAATGCTACAGGGGTTCTGGCCGGTGTGCCGGTGCATTTGAACTGGGCGGGGCGGCTCGTGCAGGTACGACCGCCGCGGGTCGTCTCGTCTGTCGTCCACACTGGTCGATTGCTGCTGCATGCAAGTATAGCTACTCCAGCTCGTAGTCGTAGCTTTGTTGGTGTAGGAGCCTGTTACTCCAGCTCGGTCGTCTGGTGGTTTGAAAATGAAATCGATCGTGGGTCAACACAGCAAAGAGGTTTGAAAATGAAATCGATCGTGCTGCTGGCCGGCCGGCTCCCACATAGACGAAGGGTCCCGGGCCCCGGCAACGTACGGCAGTGTGGAGATCTGTACTCTGTAGCGTCTTGGTGACGATGTACATGTACAAGGTAGCCTTACGTTCAGCTGAAGAAAGCGCCGGGCGGGCCACCTCTTGCATTGCATTGCAGGCTTGCAGCATGCATTGTATAGTCACGCACGTATGCATGAGTGTAATCCCATACAGTATAGTCTACCCCGGTGCTATAATTGACTTTACTGTTGCTGCTGGTGCTGCCTCTCTTTTTTTTGTCTAAGCACGGGTCGATGGACGTGTATTTCTTCATAAAGAGAGGGGATATTATTGTTGCTGCTCAACGTACAGTACGTGTTTGTTGACCAAAAACGTACGCAATCAATTCGGTATGCTGATCGATCGACCCAACTGATGGCGGCCATGCATGGTCCTTGCATTGCTTGCTTGGTCACTACTCACTATACGTACGGAGAGGCCAGCCAGCAGATGCAGATGCAGATGCAACAGCCAACAGCCAACACCCAACAGGCCGGGGGATATGGATTGATCGGTCACCACTGTTCATCACTACCACGTACAGTGTACCACTCAGCTCGATCATGGCTCTGGGACGACGCTGCTTGCAACGCACTCCTATGCCATGCATGCATGCATGCATTAGCCGGACACGCGAGAACGAGGGCATGCATGCATGTGCCAGTGCCAATCCAATGCATGCGCGCGCGAGAGAGAGGCCCCATGCCGCATTGGCGTTGGTGCCCATGCATGCGGTGGTGATGGTCCGTGCGTCCGTCCGGTACTGTTGCTGCTCCTCCGACCCGGTCCACCACCACCTCCCCGCGCCCGGCCGCACCGATGCAGGCGTGAGGAGGAAGCATCGCTTGCTTGATCGGGTTGCTTCCTTCTATTCATCCATGGAGTATCTATCATCCGTCCATGGCTGTGCCCATCCTGCCATCCCTACCACACCACGTACACCCCGATCCTCCATCGATCCAGCCTTGAAGGCGCGCTTGTCCTGAGAGGCCCGAGGACACGCACGCACTACACGTCTGCACCAGCACCCTGTACGGCTGCACGCGACGGCGTCCATCCATCATCATCGGCCATGACTCCATGAGTTGACGTGAGTTAGGTCCTACTCCTAGGAGACCGGCCGGTACCTGCAGTTACCCATCATGGAGCCGCGCGTCACTCGCGTGACAGCCACAGCCACCGGGGGGGACGACGACGCGACGCTGTATGGGCCAGGGCCAGCTTTTCGTGATCTGCCAGGAACGCCCTGCGGCCGGCCCGGCCGGCCTGAGGTAATAGGCGTGTTGGTGTACGTACGTGACGGCACTGACGGGGCCGGAGGAGGACGGCGACGGCGACGGGCGGAGGCCCCCGGGCACGCGGCGGCGACCAGGAAAAACGCGCCGCGCGGCATGTGCGGCGGGCGAGAGAGAGCCCGACCGCGCCGGGGAGGGACCTGAGACGCGCGCGCGGCCTCGTCAACAGGTGGGTGGGTGACAGAGACCGACCGCACCGCGCTCGTTCGGCTGCACGGCTGCACCAGCTGCTCCTGCACACCAACCCCGCGCGCATCGCGTCGTCTGAAAACGAAACCGAGTCAGTAGGGTAGTACCACCGGACCCCGAACATGGTCAGTCACAGCCAGCGTCAAGTGGTTGGATCTGTCAGACGACTTAACAGCACTCACTCAGCAGTCAGCACTAGTACAGTACCTCCGTCATGTGGTCAGTCAGTCGCGGCTGGTAAACAGTCAGATCCTGGATCTCGAATCTCCACAGGATTCCACCAATAACGGGAAAAACAGTCCTCCGTTTCGCAATACTTTACGATTCTTTGACTTCATATAAAGCTGCGTTTGGCCTCTTTGTCTTATTCAACTTTTTTTAATAAATATTACCTTTTTTTGTTATGACTTATTACATCACTAAATATATTGTAAAGACGTTTTGTTTGTTTTATAATTTACATAAAAAATTTGAATAACAACTTAGCCAAACACGATTGGTTCACGAAGTAAAAAAGTATTCTGTATTATGGAACGGAGGAGTATCAGTCTGCTCTGTCATTTCAGAAAAGAATACACCTGCCTGGGTACTGTATTCATGTCTCACTTTTGTGGAATACTCTTGATAATGAAGATAGCCATACTACCACTTAGGAGTAGCAAACTAGCAGTTGGTGGCCCATAAAAAAAGAGACTTTGGTATCCCGTATCCCTGATATGAGAAATATTTAAACATGTCTCCACTAAGTTCCTGGATCTTTAGATATTGTAGACTTTGGACAGCCAGGACTCTGTTTCCTCTCTTGGGATGGGGATGGGGAAATGCAATCAAGATCGGAGACGTTGGTTTCTTTCTGTCTTTGGAGCAGGACTTCATCGATGCAAATGCAATTCAGTCTGATCATGTGTTTGTTGATGACCAACTGTAATAAACTACTCTTCATTTAGTCGCTCAGTCAGTTCGGCAGCTTTTACATCGCTTGTTTTCTATTAAACTATGGCGGGCGCTCTGTTATGCTGTGAGCTGAGCGTTCCTTGAGCGCTTCAAGTTCTAAACTTAACAAAGCATTATTCAATAGTTGTGTGATACAAAACATGAGAATACAAAAGTTGTACACTTGCGTGCACATAATTGAAGCTTTGTCAAGAGACCGCAACATGGCATCTTGGCAACGCCACGCATCATACGTCATAACAGTAAGCCACCAAATAACTTGTGAAATAACTGTGCAAAGAAGGCAAAGGGGAAAGAAAATACACAGTTGCAAAAGCTCCTCCAGGGATTCGCATATAGCGGCGTCAAAACCAACATGGCGCCATTTATGAACATCACGTATCATAGCCAACAAAACTATGTCGCAACATAGTAATGGTTTTAGCCTCCAAACAGTATCAAGATAAGCAGGTACAAAATTATCCAACAGTCAATGCTGATTTATAAAAAGAAACCTCATCGAAGCTCTCAAAAGGAACAGGCATAAAAATTTGACCAAACCGTATGGAAACTCCATTCTCTCCTCTCCATACAAAACTAGCACCTAGCAAGATTCTTATCTGAGGCACCTTAACATAGGCGTGCCATCATTTGCAAAGCATTAAAGCATTCTTGGCAGTTGGTCAGTTCACCTGGCCGGTGGCTGCTGCTGAGGCTGAGATCTTGCCAATCCAACCCAAACAACAATTCCAAAGCCAAGGATCACCCATCCACCAACATCGTACCAGAAGTCACTATCCTTTTTCTTCTTCCTTGATTGCTGCAAAGCATAATGTTGTCAGCTTAAGTAAGGCACCTTAAGACACATTGTAAGGCAGACATCAAACCACATCTGATACGAAATCAGTTATAGCTATAAAATGTCAACTGATTTAGGTCTGCTACATCATAGTGCACAAATCAAACAGAAAGTTTTCTATGCTCTAGAAAACAGGGGGACGAATATTCCATTTAAACGAAAGATCTTATGATCATGCTCACGGTGGACAAAGAACAGTCCACAATGCATTTTGTTCATACAAAACAAGCAACCAGTGTTACACCAAATGCTTAATAAAGCTGCTGGACCAAAAAAGCAATTCACGCTCAAGAAATTTGGGACACAGATACTACCACATCATGAGCCACAAATAGCAATAAAAACAAAAGGTAGAAAACACAAAAACGGGAGTAGATACATTAACCAACATAGAACTTCCATGAATTCACTCTGACAAGAGTAGAGAAAAAGATAAGGTATAGACATATCGTACCCTTGGATTTGAGGCTGAGGATGCTTGTGTCGCTGCTTGAGAAACCATCTGCCTCTGGATCTCCGAATGCAGTTCAGGTGCCTGAGATAATCGAAAGCAAATGTCACTAGAATGATACACATGCATTATCACTACCTAATTATAACAGCATGATGATTGAACATGCTGTAAAAGATTGATGGCTAAAGGTGTCCAAATCTATTCTTAGCATAGCACGCTGCAAAGAATATAAAACTAATAGTAACAAGCTGAAATACACTCAAGATTATTTGAATCTCAAACCCAGTCTAATAAGAAAATAAGCTTAGTTTAGCCTATGTAGTATGGATGCTCCATAGTTTACCATCATTCAGGAATCAGGACATGGAAATACTGCAGAACAGCAAGGATAAAAGAACCCACCTTCGTTGACAAGTCTAAAGACTTCCTGTACAGCTCATTTGCAGGTTCCTACAAACAGCAGGTCTGAACTTTAGTTTCAAGTCAAACCAAATTGCACACGACATTGCAGCAAAAACAGAAGTTTTTTTTTAGAAGGAAAAAGGCAAAATCATAGTCCTTTCATGGAGATTCTTCCAGATGCTGGCATGACAACCTGACTGCATGTGGCTCAAGCCCCATGAGAACAGGTCTGCAGGTCAGCCAGTGTCACTGGGAACATGGTACAGTGCCAAGTTGCTCATCCCAGGAACGCAGGAACAAGAACAATCTCGTCCCCACAGTGAAAAAGAAAATAAAACTTTCTCAAAGAGTGTACAGCATTCCTCGATCCCTATTCCACACTCAATTGTACCAGGAACTTTGTGACTATGGGTCAACCTAGATAAAAGGAACGATGTTAATGTGTATGAATTTAGCTAAGACAATGTTTCCTGCACATACCAAATCAACAGCCTTCTGGAAACACCCGGATGCTTTTACAAAGAACTCATTAGCTATTGCAGTATCTGGAGTGAAGAATCCATGAGAGGTCTGAGCATTTCCCAAACACCAGAGCGCATCGGCCTTGCTGGGATCAATTTGCAGTGCTTCCTCCAGCTTGGCCTCCGCATCTGTAAAACATTCATCAATTAGTCAGCCAGAGCACAATGTATTCCTATACATGAACTGTGAATAGTAATAAAAATAAAATGTCATGAAATTCTATACTCGCTATAACACAATAGGCATCCATGAAATATGAAAATCTGCATCTCACGTATGACTAAATATGGATAACAAGTGAGAAATCAAATACACTTTGAAGCAAGAAACCATAACAAATATGAATGATGTTACAATATGATTCAGGCTCGACAGTACCAAAGGAGCAACCAACAAAAAACTGGGAAGCAATAAACCATGATACATAAGCAGTATAAGCCACCTGAATTGTTAGTAACAACTGATTGCTGATTCTTAAAAATCCACAGATGTTATGCACCACACCCAACACAAACAAATTTCAGTAACAGCTTCAATATGCTATCAGATTTTTTTTGTAGCAAATACCCGTGACACTGATGACTATGACAAAGAGCACTGAAATAAGAGTAAAGCACTCAATACAGAAAAGATCATGCAAACAAAAGCCATCCTTGTTAATTGAAACAGCACCAGCACGCAACATTTTTCTGAGCATAATAGCAGCTTAGCCACAGGTTTCCTAAATGTCTGGGCTAACAACACAAACAATTGGCGTACCTTAAGAGGGGTTAACAAGCCACCATAAGGACATAATGACATATAACGACACGAACTGAACTATGGATTTATGAATTCGTGAAACACTGATTGAGATCCTAAGATTATTAGACGGTACTGCAACAATAAATCCTATAAAAAAACTACACGTAGTTCATCAAATCACCCAACCTAAAACAAGACCAATCCTCTAATCTGAGGAAGCAATACCTTCAAGGAGTTTGAGGCCGTCGGGGCCGGCCCGCACCTGCGACAGCTCCAGCAGCGCGCCGCCCCATCGCGTCAGGTTCTGCAAGGAAACACAAAACCAGATCACATCAGAAACGGTTTGATCCAAGCGACGGGGAAAGCGGACGGGGAGAGGAGAGGGAGGAGAGCTCGAGACGCATCATCGTACGTCGGCGTCGTTGGGGTTCTGCTCGTAGAGGGCCTCGGAGTTCTTGCAGGCCATCTCGAAGAAGAAGAGCCGCTCCGCATCGCTCATCGCTCCCATCTCCATGGCGGCCGGCGGCGGGGTTCGTCGATCCGGCGGCGGGATCCGATTCGGGGTTAGGGTTTAAGGCTCTCCTCAACCTGCGCTGCGCCCCGTCTCGCTTAGATTTGGGGAGGGACGGAGCGGTGGGGGCGGTGGGGACGTGGCGTGTTGGTTGTTGTAGGAGAGGAGAGGGAGGAGAGAGGAGTTGGGGATCGACACGGCGGCACACTTGTGAAAGGGGTTGAAGGGGAAAATATCTCGTGGCCCAGCTCAGCGGCTGAAGGACTAGAATCGAGCCCAGTTGCCAAAGGCCTCCGATGTTAGGAGATGGAAGAAAAAGGGCCCAGTTCGTCTCATGGTTTTCGCTGGCCCGTTTATTGTCCTCTCTTCCAGAATTATTTAACAAAGGAAAAAGTGCAGTTTTGGTCCCCAACTTTACGAAAGTTCGATTTTGGTCCTCAATTCCAAAGCGGACAAAATGGGTCCTCAACTTTTTCAAAACCGTGCAGATTTCGTCCCTCGGCGGGTTTGGACGGCGGTTTATTCGATAACTCCGGTTTTGCTACGATAGCTTGTGGTTTCGTTTTTCCTTTTTTTTTATTTATTTCGGCTGAATCTTTCAAAAATCATAGTAAATCACAGAAAATTCATAAAATAGAAAATCAAATTTTGTTGGACTCCACATGAGTAGAGCTACGCTTAATGAATATATAATATGATATACTTTAGTATAAAGTTTTTGCTAGAAGGTTTTGCCTTTTTTTTTTTTTATTTATTTCAGCTCAATTTTTAAAAAATTTTAGTAAACTATAAAAAATCATAAAATTGAAAAACCAATTTTTGCTAGACTCCACATGAGCATATTTACACAATAAAGATATATAGGTGTACTATTTAATTTATTGGCGGGATCCATCGATCGGGTTCACGGCTGGGTGTGCAAGACGTGACGCAGATCAAAGACAACAAACCTAGCTAACCTAACCCGGCTAAAGAGCCCAAAGAACTTCGTCTTTGTGTTGTTATTGCGCGCCTCATGTGGAGTCCAACAAAATTGAATTTTTATTTTATAATTTTTTCCTGTAATTTACTAAGATTTTTTTAAAGATTGAGTGAAATAAATAAAAAGAAAAAAGGCAAAACTTTCTAGCAAAAAACTTTGTACTAAAGTCTACCATATTATATATTCATTGCATAGCTCTACTCATGTGGAGTCCAACAAAATTAGATTTTCTATTTTATGAATTTTCCGTGATTTATTTGTGATTTTTGAAAGATTCAAACCGAAATAAATAAGAAAAGAAAAAATGAAACCAAAGTCACTGTAGCAAAACCGGAGTTACTGCCTTAGCGAAACCACCATCCAAACCCGCCGAGGGACTAAATCGCACGGTTTGAAAAGTTGAGGGACCCGTTTTGTCCGGTTTTGAGTTGAGGGACCAAAATCGACTTTTCGCAAAAATTGAGGACCAAAAAAGTAGACTTTTTCCTTTAACAAACTAAGCTACCCCCATCTTTAATTTAATTTTTTTTTGAAACATCTTTAAATACAAAGTTTAAAAAAATATAGAGACATTACATTCTAGCATAAATGCTATTTGGTACTAAAATGGTTTCTAAAATAAATGAAAAATCATCTAAAAACATGGTACAATAATATTAGTATTTTGTTGCGTAATTTTCTAGCATAAATGCTTTGATATGGATGTTTGTAATTTAATTTAGTATCTACCATCTAATTTTGGAAATATGATTTGTTAAGAATCTTTGGATTTCACATGAGCATATATACTAGGAAATTACATGAAACCATGTGCTTACATGATTTTTCACTATTTTTTGGAACCATTTTAGGATCAACTAGATTAATTCAAACTCAAATATATCATTCCAAGAAGGGTCAATTTCAAAACTACAATATTTATAATGCCAAATCTAAGAAATCTGGATCATGATTGATTTTTACATCTATTTAGGAAATATATTATTTTTAGACGTCTCTACGTCGTTTGTTTTGAATTCATATATAAGGAAAACACAAGTAAAGAGAACCTAGATTTGAGGTTGCTCAAATATACCCTTGTGACCTCTCATTAACTACTATCGTCTCACCTCCTTAAATGACTCTAGAAGATCTTTTTATCTAGAGACACATACTACAAAGAACTTTCTTCGTGTGATAACCCAAGCAAAATCAAATTTCTTGTTAGCCCTAACACGTACCTCACACCCTTAATTAGAACATCTTATTTTTTTTAGAAAATAGATTTCCCCTACTTTATTTATAAAGCATAACGGTCCATAACACAGAGCATGGCGTTCAACCAGCAAAATCACATCTTATTTAGCATCACCATTGTCCTTCTTGGTGTATGATGATAACCACTTCTTATTCGGTGTTGCACAGAGATGGATCAAGTGGTGGGGCGGACTCCACTGGTTCTGGCCCTTTTTTTGTAAGAGACAGGAAGAAGAGGTGGGAAGATGAAGCAAGAAAAAGGGAGGTGAAGAAAGGAAAGGAAGAAGTAAACCCCATGCGAGGATGCATCCACCACTGGTGTCGCATGAATTCAACAACCGCAATTCACAATATTATTAACTTACACCATGAGAATATCACCATAACTATCTAAACCGTTTTCTTGATGACAATCACCACGCTGAGTCCTCCATCCTGGGGTTTATAATTCAGAAGAATTATATAATGACACTAGCCTAATTGCATGCTGCCATCAACACATACATGTGAAGAGGCATTGTCTTGCAAGTTTAAAATCGGTAAAGAGTAAAGACATAGTATATGTTAAGAAGAGGCATTGTGTTGCGAGTTCAAATAAAAAGCAGTAAAGGGTAAAGATGCAAGCGGATTTTATACGTGTATGTGAAAATTGTCACTGGTCATGGGCCTCAAATCGTCATATTACGAGCCTGGCTCCAGCCCATGTCCTGTTTATGGAGTTGCGCCTATTTCTTCTGTTTTGGTCCATGGTCAAATTTCTTTCTCACCTCATGAATGTAATTTTTGTGCTCATGAGTTGGTCTAGTTGGGACTGAGATCATCCTAAGATTGGGCTGACTCCTCTCGATCGTGTGTGTAAATGATCTGGTGATCCGATCGAGACTCCATTCATCAAGCCTAGTTATCAGCAACGAACATCCCCTTCGTGCATGGAGATGCAGACACCAGCCACGCATGCCGGGCAGCATCGCACCCACCTTCCTGTGACCCCGCGAACACCGATGGTCAGCGACACATCTGAGATCCCGCGCGCGCGCCTCAGTTCTCGGCTGCACACAAGCGAAGCCATGGACCAAAATAGCCAGTGTTGACGGAATGGGTTAGCTAGCGCTTGAATGAACGTACCAGTGGCGTGGCGTTGCAGAAGCACCCGCCGGCAAATAAAAGCTAGCAGCGCGTCGAGGGAGAGAGGTCGAGGAGATCGAATCGGCGATGCAGGCGGTGCGGACGCGGCCGGAGCAGCGTGCGGAGGCGGTGGTGGAGGAGACCCCGCACAGCTCGCGATTGTGGAGCCCCGAGGCGGAGATCGGCATGCGCGTGGAGGACATCTGGGACAGCCTTGACGTGCAGCAGCGGCAGCTGAGCCACGGCGACAAGCTCAACAACTGCTTCGACAGCATCTCCGTCGCCTCCTTCCCGCACACCTTCGACGGCGCGCAGCTGGTGGAGATCCTTCCGACGCCACGCTCGCCGAGGCCGTCGACATCCTGTCCCGCAACAGGATCATCAGCGCGCCCGTCAGGAACGTGGACGCGCCCGAGGACGCCAGCTGGATCGACCGCTACATCGGCATCGTCGAGTTCGCCGGCATCGCCGTCTGGCTGCTCCACCAGTCTGAAGCCGCGGCCGACGTCGGCGCCGACGAGCTGGCAGCCAAGCTAGGCACCGTCACCCTCGGGTGCCGCTGCCGTTGCCGTCGCGTCCAAAGTGACGGCGGTGGCGGAGTCTGACGGAGCCATCGCCGAAGTCTTCGGAGCCCTGCCGTCGTCGGACCTCTTCAACAAGACCAAGGTCAAGGACATCTCCGGGTCGTTCCGGTGGGCGCCATTCCTGGCGCTGCAGAGCTCCGACACGTTCCTCACCATGCTGCTGCTGCTGTCCAAGTACCGGATGAAGAGCCTTCCCGTGGTGGACATCGGCGAGGGCACCATCAGCAACATCATCACGCAGGCCGCCGTCGTGCACATGCTCTCCGAGTGCGTCGGACTCCACTGGTTCGAGGGTGGGGCACCAAGACGCTCTCCGAGATCGGCCTTCCCATCATGAGGCTCAGCAAGATCGTCAAGGTACACTACGCGCATTTCTGATTCAGAATCCCCGGATTTCCGTCGAGAAAAATCCCGGTGATGATCCGGTGAAATTGTATCTGCAGGTTCGCGAGGACGAGCCGGCTCTCAAGGCCTTCCGGCTGATGAGGAGAAAAGGGGTTGGAGGCATACCGGTGGTGGACGATAGCGGCAGGGCGGTAGGCAGCATAATGATCAAGGATGTCAAGCATCTCCTTACGGCATCAGATACAAACAGAGACTACAGGTCAGATTTATATATATGCTTTATTATTATTTATACATGGGATGGGAACATCATCAATCTCAGAGGCAAGTATGCTTAACAATTACCACTTGCATTGCATGCAGGACTCTAACAGCAAAGAAATTCATTGCGAACGCGAGGCAGAGCTCCGGCGAAAGGCAAATGAGCATCATAACGTGCAGTAGAGGGGACAGTATCAAGGACATAATACTGAAGCTGGATGCAGAGAAGAGGCAGAGGATCTACGTGATCAACGAGGAAGGGAACCTGGACGGCTTGATCACCCTCAGAGATATAATCGCCAAGTTGGTGTATGAACCGCCTGGCTACTTTGGGGATTTCTTCAATGGCGTTATCCCTCTACCATCCAACAGCAGGGTCTGAAAAAAAAAATAGGAAAAACTTTTTTACCATGCTCTCTGTTTTCTCCCCTTCTCTGTAGAATTTGGTACACTTACTTTCCATTTCTAGTGTTCATAAATGTTTAGTGAGCTTCCTTCGTCTATAAATTATCACTCATGTAGATGAGTAATGATAGCTTGTCATAATGCTTCCATGTGTGGCTCTGTTCATGTTTGTGTTAAACAAGTTTGATGCCTAGCATTTATCCTGTTCCTGGGAATATGTACTAGCTTACTGCTTATCTCCACTTTACCTGACATTTTTCTTTTTATTTATTGCCGAATCCAAAGGGCTTTCAAGTTTCATTCCATGTAATATGACAACTTTTATGTTGAAGACACAATTTGTCTTTCTCCCCTTTCCTTTTGTTTTTATTTATCATTGCTAGAATTTTCTCATCCATCGGCAGTTTAAATTTAGGAAGCACATTTTTTCTTTATTCTCCCCTAGATGTTTCCATGTCAATTTATTGTCAACCAAAAAAAAAGGTTTCTTAGAATTTAAGATTCTCTGTGTTTATTTCATCTGTTGGAATTTTTTCATTGACTACTCTTAATAGCTTGAATCTATGAAGCACATTTTATCCTTCTGTTCATAATTTTTCATATCAATTTACTGCATAAACCAAAAGGTTCTCAGTTTACGTCCTACTTACTCTACCTTTCCCTAACTGCACATATCTTACACATATATGTAGATTAGGCAATATAAGTCCTCAAACATCACAGGTTTTCTGTGTATGGTCAATGCCTCAGTGCTACAAGAGCAGCCAAAAAAAAAAAAAAAAAAACTACACTAATAAGGGAAAGGTCCCGATTTCAACAATTAGATAACAAATGTGCAAACACAAATGGAACCAAGTTGGATAAACAGAGAACATCGTTTACAAACTGACAAGTTTAGGAACATTGTAAACCATCATGAAAATGCTACTTCTACAATCGAAGATTGACAAGACATCAGGACCAAATAGCATGTTGCATCACTATATGTTTTGATTATCATTAACGAATGAATATAACATAAGGCTGCAACACATTATAAGAAAGGTTGCAACAAGGTAAATGTGAACACAACTGCTGGTAGGATTGTACATAAAAATGCCAGGCACCAACATTCTTCTGAAGTCAAACAAGAGTCACAAGATGTTACAATCGAGTATCGACCAAAGAAAGGTAAAATGTAAGAATTGCAATTACACAGCTCATGGCAGATGCAATTGTCATAATTCCATGTGCAAGCCTCAATGATGTCACCGCTCACCAATGACAGGATCAAGGATGACAAGCTAGCTAAAAGTATTCAATTCAGGTTTGCTTTGCGGTTCACACAGTTTCTGTCAGTTCAGGAGAAGCTTATATTTCCATCTTCAGACCTTCAAAAAGATGTTTGAAGGTCAAGTTCCCTGTACAGAAACATGCCTGGAACTAGCATCATCAAAATTTGCATGGGTCTTGAGGTTGTATAGTTGATATGAACATCCCTGGACATCGAAAGGGTCATAATAGTGAGTTTCTTGTTCAGACTGACTGAACGATAAGTGACAGAATCTAAAGAAAAAAAAATCACCCCTTCATAAACTTTGCAATTGTCTTAAACCATGATCGTAACTAATCTATTAAGGACAATATACCATGCCAATATTCTCTTCAAAAACACATGAAACACAACTGAAATTAACAGTGTTTGAAAGGAATTGTGCAGGGCTCTGGCTAAACTTTTCTTCCCAGTTAACATTTTTTCTTTTTGAAATGGTCTTCTCAGTTAAATGATGTTCTCGTTTTCAAAATCAAGGGATTAAAATGTGAAAGGATATCTTAGAGGATAAACTGTGGTTCTCAATTAACATGATGTTTGCAAGTGCTGGGTTCACAAGAAACATGTGCCCTTTTGAAAATAAGGCAGCTAGGATAAACAGCTAGAGGAAATTCATATCATAGGACTAAATGTTCAGTTCTCTGGGAGATTTTTTTTTTTGGACTGTCCAGATAAGGCAAATTATTGTCGTATCACAGGTTGTCACCCTAACACTCAGTTAAGTACAAGAACTAGAAACTATTGAAGAATCTACAACAAATATTGTTTACTAAACTAGAAAACTACTACAGATACTAGCTGTTAGCTGCGAATTCATGAGCTATAAGGTAATCTACAGATGCAATTTCTGTAAAATTAAATAGCTGAGGTTAATTATAAAATGAAGGGCAAGGCACCGTCACACTCTTACAGATTGAATGGAGCAAGAAAAAGGAAAAGGTCCAACTGCGTAACCTTCCAATAATACACCTGAGTTATGTATCGAAACACAGCCTGGGAGTTAGCACTCACCTTGACCATCAAGCATTTGGCTTTCTCCCTTCAAAAAAATCTGAGACCAGGTTCTCCAAATCATCAGGGTTGTACTTTATATACCTTGCAGAACCCCTCCCTCCCTCTAGTTGTCCCCGAAATCTTCCAACAAATGAACGGTATGCTGGAAGGACCTTCTCGCAGATGGAAATCTTCAGCTCTTCTCTTAACTGAGGATCCACAACCCTCCATGATGTCTGTGTCCTGTACAAGTCGTCGAAGGCTAAGTTGAAGTTTTTGAATCTATCCTTCAGTGCCGCCTTGAGTTGGCTTGATGAACCCATTGTGTGTGGAAGCCCATCGTCTCTCAGGCAAGCTAAAGCCCTAGTCCATGATGACCGGAGATACCCTGTAGAGTATTGCCTAATCTGACCACGACGCTTGCGAATCCAGTTATCACCAAGCAATGTCTTGAGCTCTGAATCCTTCACCTTCTGCACAATATACAGCAGATTGTTCATCAAAAAAATGTTCTGCAGCGCCTCATCCTCATACAGCCTCGACTTCTCATCAATCTTGCACTGTAGGTGTGTGATGAGCATGAGCACGCAGTGCCCCAATGGAGTCATGTTTGGATTATCAACCACAGTGAGCTCAGTATCCCAATGCTCAAGAAGCTCGTTTAGCGAGGCATTGTAGTCCGCAAGCAGACGCACATAGTTCATGACATAGCGGGTAAGGGGATGGATCTCCCCACCAGGCAGTGGTCTCCGAGAAGTCTCTCCCCGTATGGCATTAGCAAACTCTTCAATTGTGCCACGCACCGCATCGCCGAGCCGCGTGAGTATTCCCTGAGCTTCCTCCTTGATGAAATCCTTTGCCTCACCGGAGAACAAGCCCTCAAGCTCTGGCAGGACCTCAGCTAGCGCCTCATACATACCAAGGATGCGGAACAGCTTCTCCGTGGACCTCTTCCCAATGGCAATGGCGTCACCAAAGTTGAGCATCTGCAGGACACAGCCCTTGGCCGCCTCAGTGAAGCACTCCTCCTCGGCGTTAGGGTCGGCCGCAAGGATCTGGCTGCAGATGCGGCGCTCCTCGGCAAGGAGTCCCCGGACAACGACCTTGAGCGCCTGGATCCACTTCTTCATCTTGGCGTCAAGCACGCCCCCTCCACCCGCTGCACCTCCTCGAGGCTCATCTTGTCGACCCCGAGCACGGCGAGGCATTCCATGAGCGTGTCCCGGCGCACCTCCCCGTAGACCTGGCAGAGCTCGGGCGCGTATCCGGCGCGCAGCATGACATCGGCGATGTCCCTGAGGGCGCTGACGGTGTCCGGGGCGATGAGGTAGGGCGAGATCTCGTCGTCGGAGGCGGAGCTCCTGCCGCCCTGCTGCTCGTCTCCCCCTCGGCGGCGTGGTGCTGGGCGAAGGAGGGGCAGTCTAGGGTCTACCGCGGAGGAGTTGAAGGAGGGGCACCGTGAGCGAGAGCCGGCGAAGGAGCGACGCCTGGAGGTCCTCGGCGGCGAGCGGCGGCGCCCCGCGGACGAGCAGGTGGCGGAACTCCTCCTCGAGCCTTGCCATGGCGGCCTGCAGCGCGGCGTCGGCGCGGGGGCCCGGCGCGCCCGCGAGGCAGGCGGCCGCGGCGGTACTCCTCGGCGTCATCCCGGGAGTCGAACACGGCGGGGGCGGGGACGACTCCCAGCGCTCGATCACCTCGGCCGCCGCGTCCCCTCCGCCTGGGCCCGGGCCACGGCGTCGTCTTCCTCGTCGGGATCGTTGGTCCCCTCGTCCGCCTCCAGGATGGAATCGACGGCGGCAGCGGAAGGGGAGGAGGGAAGAGGTCGGACATGAGCGAGAGGCGGTTGTCGAAGCCGGAGAGGATGCGGATCATGTCGTCGGCGGCGTTCTTGGAGCTGGCGAGCGACTTGACGATGTGCTGCGCCGCCGCGATCACCTTCTCCTGCCCGTCCGGCGGCGGCGCCGCCGCCATCGTCGACTCGACTGGATTTCGGCGGCGGCTGCGTGCGAGCTTCTTCGAACGGGGAAGGGAAAAGGGAGAGAAGAGGAATGGACTGGACCCCGGGGGAAGCGAAATGGAGTCGACTTCTCAATCTGCCCCTCCCTCCCCTCCGCTGTGTGTGGTGTGCTGAGCTGGCTCCCCGGGCGGTTTTGAATGGGTCCACGGATGGTTTGCTGCCGTGGGCTGGCTGTCCCACCCATCACAAACCGCTCGCTCTTGATCCTACGGACGGGATTCGTTTCGGGCTTTCGGCAGGGCTGTGCTTGAGTGGCCGAATGCCCTGATCAGATTCTCATCCACCGCAAACACAACAGAGCGGCTCCAGCTCCCGCTCAAAAAAAAAAAAAAAAAAAAAAAAACAGAGCGGCTCCAGCTGTCTGAATTTGCAGTGACCTTGAACTGCCTCAGATGGTTCCAAATTTAAAGTGATCCATGTTTTAATTCTAAAAGAGGGGTGATTGTAGCTTTTCTTCTACGCAGCAGCAGCGACTAGGGAGGCGTTTGGTTGGCTGCACCACGCCTGGGCCAAGCTCGCCGCATGCAGCGTCCCGGCGTTTGGTTGCCTGGGCAAGCGGCAGGGCCAGGCTGCGGCCACGCAGCCGTACAGCGCGAGCCAGGCTCGCGGGGAACGCTCGAATCGAGCGTTTCTGGGGGGGCTTGGCTGAGCTGGTGCAACGTTTCTCTGTTAATTACTTTGTTAGAATATAATTAGTATATATTAGGTGGTATTAATGTATTTTAAAGATAATTAAGACATGATTAGGTACAATAAGACCTTTAAAAGTGTATTCGTACGAAATAAAAATAATAATCATGATTTTTTAAATATTTTTATCTTATGTGACTTATCTCATACGCACAATCAAACACCAATTTGCATGTGCTCAGCTAAGAGCCACCAACCAAACAACCACCTTGCATGTTTCGGCTGGCCAAAGAGGGCTCATTGGCTGGTGCCGCCGGGAAGTGAACCAAACACGCCCTAACATGTGGGAGCTAACAAAACTGCTAACATCTCTTGTCATATCATGATTTTAGCTTAAGTTTCAAGTTCACCGGCCATATATATATTTCATCTGTTCCAGTCAGGAGATAAGTGGAAAATACCGTGTGTGTATGTGTGTGTTTTTATCTCGGTACCGGCCCTCGGTGATCAAAGGCGAAAACAAGATCGAGCAGCATGTTCTGTTCATTTTCACCTGTAATCCTAACCTAACTAATAACAAATGATATACTACAAATATTCACTTTTGTCCTTTTGCCCACTTCCATCCATATGTCCTACCAATAACAAATAGAAAAGGAATGGTATTAACAAAAACCACCAATACATCCACCTTTCAATTAGTGGATCCAAACATAACCAAACTAATAGGTAGCCAGATAGTAATAGTTAGTCAATATTAACTGTAGATTATTAGTTTCTAGTGTATTCAAATAGGGCCTAAGTAAATTGTTCTACATCATGACTACAAAATACCTTTTTTTTTGTGCATTCATCATCCTAAATGTTTAAAGTAATGCTAGTATCGTTGTCTTGAAAGATATTTTCCTAAAGTATATATCTTGTAATTAATATAAAAAGGTAGTAGTTAAAGTTAAAAATAGTTGACTTTAGACAACATTGAAACCTCGCTTATATGTGACCCAAAAAGAGTATCCATGCTTATACATTAATTACTCCATCCATCTAAAAGAATCAACATTAGGATTTATTAATTTTCCTACAAAACATGATGCTCTAGCATTTACTTCCTCTGTCCCAAAATAAACGCACTTCTCACTTTCCCAAAGTCAACCAATCTCAAAATTGTTTGAACTTATAAAAGATAGTATCAACATTTGTATTTGTATCGCTTATTTTAGGATGAAGGGAATACATCAGTGAAACCATGTACTTCTTCCGTTGCAAATTATAAAACATTTTGACTTTTCTAAGATGTATTGCTTTTGTTATGTATCAAGATATATTGTACTATATCTAAGTGCATACCAAATATTACGTATCTATAAAAAATCAAATACGTCTTCTCCACCCCCGCAAGACGAAATGGGACAATCCTTTTCCTCCCATAGAGAAAAAGAAAAGATAATTTGGGAAAGTTTTAAAGAAAGACTAGGGGCCAGTAACTTGATCAAAATATCATTTTTGAACTTGATGACCTCATTCAAAGAAGTGATGACCTCTCAAGCCTAGAAGACAAGTTTACCACACAGGAGATTGATGAAGCATTAAAAATGCTCCCTAATGACAAAGCCCAGGTCCCGATGGGTTCAAGAATGAATTCATAAAGAGTCTTTGGCGGCACCATCAAACAAGACTTCTACAGAATCTCTGGGACTTCCAAGAATCCAACTTGTGTGCGCAAAGTATAAATACTTCCTTCATCACTCGATCCCCAAAAATCAGAACCCAACCTCAGTCAATGACTTGAGGGCCAATCTCTTTACTCAATGGTTCCATGAAGCTGATCACCAAGCTCCTTGCCAATAGGCTGCAGATGAAGATCACTTCTCTGATCCACAGAAATCAATATGGGTTTATCAAAAAAGAACCATCCAAGACTGAAATGCGGCATGGTCCTTTGAATACCTCCACCTTTGTCACCACTCCAAGAAAGAGATTGTCATCCTTAAGCTTGATTTTGAAAAAGCCTTTGATAAGATAGAACATAAAGCCATCATCGGTCTTCTTCGGGCAAGAGGTTTTGGACCTAAGTGGCTATCTTGGATCGAAACATCTTGGGGGCTGGAAGCTCCAAAGTGCTGCTCAATGGGGTTCCTGGGAAAAATATTCACTGCAAAAGAGGGGTCAGGCAGGGTGACCCTCTCTCCCCTCTCCTCTTTGTCATTGCAGCTGACCTGCTCCAATCAGTCATCAACAAAGCCAAAGACAGAGGACTGCTTAACCTACCTATTCCCCTCATCCACAACCAGGATTTCCCTGTCATCCAATATGCGAGATGACACCTTGCTCATCCTTGAGGGTGACAATGAGACAACTACTCTTTCCGAAAGCCATCCTCAATCCTTTCTTGACTCCACGGCCTCAAAGTTAATTACAATAAGTCCTCCTTGGTGCCAATCAACCTCTCGACTCACAAAGCTAACCACCTTGCCGGCACCTTTGGTTGCCAAGTGGGTTCTCTTCCATTCACCTACTTGGGCCTCCCTCACGGGCACCACAAAACCTAGGGTGATTGACTTCCTCCCACTAGTTAACAAATGTGAAAGAAGATTGCTCACCACATCCTCCTTTCTCAACCAAGCAGGAAAACTTGAGCTTACCAATGCTGTCTTCTCTGCCATGCCAATCTTTCACCTATGCACTCTTGCCATCCCAAAAGAAGCCATCAAACAAACTGACAAACCCAGGAGACATTGCCTATGGAGAGGCTCAGATATTAACTCAAAAAAAAAAACCCAAAAGCTGCATGGGATCTGGTTAGACTCCCAAAGGACCAGGGAGGATTAGGAGTGATTGATCTTGAAAAGCAGAATCAAGCTTTGTTACTGAAACATCTCGTAAACTTCTTCAACAAAAAGGACATCCCATGGGTCTCCTTAATCTGGGAAAAGCACTACTCCAGGGGTAGATTGCCAAACCACACAAAAAAAGGATCCTTTTGGTGGAGAGACATCTTAAAGCTACTTGACAAGTTCAAGGACATGATGAAAGTTAACATCCAAGATGGGACATCATGCTTCCTTTGGATGGACCCATGGAGACAGCGAGACTCTTGAGGACCTTTCTCCCGAGCTCCACTCCTATGCCAAGAACAAGAATATAACAGATCAATAAGTGGATCCAGCTCCAAGACCCTCGAATTGTTCAATCTTCCCTTTGTCGAAAAGCTTGACTCATCAACAGCTCCTCTTCTTACAAGACATTAAAGACCAGTTCATTGTCTCTGATCAGCATGATACCTGGTCTCTAAGAAATGGGACTTTCTCTCCAGCAAGGGCATATAGGATCCTAATTGGACAGAGGCAGACCCCAATTGCTTTCAAATGGGTTTGGAAAAATTGCTGCCAACCAAAACATAAAGTATTATTCTTAAACCGATGAAAGATCGACTAAGCACCGTAAATCTGGCGAGAAGGAAAAGAATGCATCTACCATCATATAATTGTGTGACTTGTCAGAGTAACTCTGAAGAAACCCTTGAACACCTCTTCTTGCGGTGCCCCTTTGCTCTTGACCTATGGGCTCAGGCTGGTGTTCACCTCACACCCCATATTGACATTCATCAAGCAATTCGGAGATCGAGCACAGGTTAATGCAGATTTCTTCATGATACTCACAATCCTGGTCTGTTGGAGCATTTGGACAGTAAGAAATGACTGCATTTTCAAGAATATCCCAGTCAGCATCCAAAGAGCAAAAGATATCCTCAACAAAGAAATCAACCTCCTTACATTGAGGGTGAAGACCAGATATACCGCAGCATTTGATTCATGGATTCAAAATCTATTGTAACTTACACCCTGTACCTCATTTTTTTCCTCTCCTTTTATGTTTCCTGATCCTTTTATTCCTTTTTTGTACTGCTCTTTAACGTTTTGTAACCGTTCAAACTGTTGGACTCTTTATTTTAAATAAATTACTGTAGGGGCCCCAAGCCCCTCCAGTTTCCCTTCAAAAATTTAAAATGGAGTATTAAATTAACCATTCTTTGGTCCAACCGTTACCAGCAACCACTGAAAATCGCTATCCAATCAGTAGCGTAGGGAGCCGTGTCGCGACTGAAACCTGGACAAACGCACCTCTACTAGCGAACACCAAAGCTGATGGAAACCTCGTCGTCGGCATTGTCCCCAACAAAGCTTTCAACAATGTGCTGTGCCTGCATTGGCGACCTTGCTTGGCCATTTCTGGGACTAAATGTCTCGCTTAAATGGAACATGCTCATCCGGTACGTGAAGCAACTTGCAAAAGGGCGGCTAGAGGACGCAGGAGGATATCCTAGTCCCCTCACTCTTAGTAATGGCCAACTAGTAACGTCATTATCTTTGTCTAGCTGTTTTGTTGCACTAATCCAAAGTTTCTCAGCCTGCAGGCACATGGCCTCGTGCTCGTGTTGTTTGATTGTCCTTAGGACACACTTTGTCATGGCTTAACCCATTATATTATATATAATCTTCCCATAGTTTCATATCAAGCTCCAACCAACCACCGCTAGCTTTGCAACCAAGCATCGACAAAAAGAATGCTTGCTCTGTTTGGCTCTCCTGTGATTGCATCATCATCATCTCTACTAATCCCGGGGAGAGTCATGCATGCTTCCTGTCATGTGTGCCGCGTGCATCACTGCATGTGCACCCCCTTCTAGTTCACATCAGCAGCAGCGCTCTGTATTTTCTGTTCACCTTTTCCTACTAACTCCAGATCCTGACGTTCAACGACCAGGCAGGCAACAGTCAGCACTTTGTTGGAACCATGAACCAGCTTTATAGTTAATCTTATTGCTCGGTGTAGCGAGTCTAAAGTTACAAGTAGACGATTCATACATGATACATGTCATGGTTCTCAACTCCTAGTGCTTTGGCCTCTAGCTTGATTGTCCTTTGTTAGTCCCTACAACATGGAACTTGGACCAAAGGAGATGCCAACCATATGCAGGGTGCCGATGCCTCTTGTGCTTAATCAATTGCTGAAATGCGAATTAGCACGGGAAAAAGTCCTTGAAAAGTTGCAACTTGGGCACAGAAGATATTATGTACTCCCCATCAGGCATGTATTACCAAGTACCAAGTCAACGTTATATAAAAACAGGCGAACAATGATGATCCCACGGAACGTACCTTTCGTCCAATCTTTTCAGCAATCTCATTTCCACATTTCTAAACTAAAACAAGGTTGACCCAGATTGACATGATGAATGGTCAGGCTTGTCTAACGACTAATGCAGGACCCTAAAAACCAAAAGAAGGTTCCACCAGAGATCACAGCATGTTACCAACCAAGGTGAAATTCAGTAACACAATCATGCTAAAGACAGAAACCTTCGTTATCCAAGACAGCAGATTCAAAGTAGCGAACGCAGAGAGGAACTGTATCTACCAACACCAGAAATATACTGAATATATTTAAACTTCAAGTGTGCTACAAAGAAGCTACAGATCCTATTTGTCAGGCATGTCTCCTCTATAATGTTACTGTAAGTTTATTTGTCCCCTCTATTTTGTAGCATCAGGGGGGAAATAGAAAGCCGTCACAAAATGAGCCAAAAAAGGGTGATAATGTCAGTTTCCTGTCAGCAAATAGTTGTGGACTTGGTCCTTGGATCTTGAGATGAGCACTTGGTTCACAATGGACGATGACCGTATGACACATCAAGAACAACCATGTCCAACAGTAGATACGGTAATATGCACACTAATCACAAGTTATTATCCCCACCAGTCTGGAATTTTTAGTCTTCTATTCCTGTGAATAGCAAGGTTAACTGCAGGGATTTTGTGTCTCACCTGCCTCCATATCATGTTCACCGCATCACCCTTTCTGGGGGGATACTGGAATTCATAATGATGAGAGACATTTTTAAGCTTCAACCACATATCAACCCACTTCTTTTTGGGGATCTGTCTGAGCTGGTTCAGCATGTAATCGGGTCTTAGGGCTTCTTCCACTGAGAAGAAAAGGGAGAACTCACTGTAATCAATCTCATCTTCAAAAGGGAGCTCAATGCGACTGCTGACTATCACAGGAACACAATGACTGACTATGGCATCAAACAGGCGGCATGAGGAAGGAGTGTCCCCAGCAGGGTGAAGACAAAACTTTTGACGATCGCGATACCTTCTGTAGACTGTTAGGATCAAACAGATTTGTAAATCTCACGCTCTCTTACAAAGAAGCCTAAAAAATGTTAACATCACTAAGGAAAGGAGAGTAGAAATGAGAAAATAGACTTACTATTTTAATGCCATCGCCCGTGGCAATGCTATCCTCAAAACACACTCCTTCCTTGCCTTTTAATATCTTCCCAAGTTTTGCCCGGATCTTCCCTTCCTGAAAAAACAAAATGGATGCTATAAACAAATTTAACCTTAAAGTTCTTTAATTCCTAGTCAAATTCCACTAAGTAGAAAAATGGAGTGAACTAAACTAGCAAATTAAGATAGATCACAGAGAAGGGGCAGAGGGAGTTATTACAATCATAAATCAGTTCCATACATCTTTCCTGACAGTACGACCTCGAAAGAAAAGCAGTGTATGACGAGCCTCAAATGGATCAGGTGGATCGTCATCAAGGAAGGAATCCACAACATGCACATATGGTGCCACAACATCTTTCCTCAGGGAAGCCAGCTCCTTTGTGTATCTCCCAAAGTCTGAAACTATTAGAATAGATGCATTCACCATTGCTCGCAGGAATCTGAAAGCATTAGGGTGATGCATAGGAATGACATGGTCACGGCCCGCAGACCGTTGCCAATATTTAGACTTCCATAGAAAGTCCACAAGTTCAACCTGCAAGAAAACAATAGCAAGATAAAATAACACTTAGATTATTTACATGAAAAATATTTTCCTAATGTTAAAATGGATTAGGACATTAGTATGTTTTCACAAAGGCACTGGTTAATAGTGCCAATCCTGATTAACTAACAAACTCTAGAGAAGTAGCAGACTATTTTATTTTATTTCTCACCATACATCTCTAGTGTTATGTGTTGGCTAAACAAACCTGGCACAGTGAGATGGCAAGCATACGAATTAGGTGACAAGAAAGTAGTGCTATCTTCTTGGAAGAAATTTTCTTTGCCTCAAGCACAAATTGCAATATCAAAGAGATCAAAAGGAATCGCCCAAGCATGGATAAAACAGTGCCCTGTTCTCAGCGATGTTGAACAGTGGAACTCTTAGCTACCGCCTGGTTCTATTATCCTCGTATAACTCTCTAAATCACCATCATAGCACATTGGCATCTACCCCCTCCGTTCCAATTATAAGTCTCTTTGATTTTTAATTTTTTGAGATACAATAATATGTCTAGATACGTAGCAAAATGGATGAAAAAAAAAAGTCTAAGCGACTTATAATTTGGAACAAAGGGAGTAAAGTCTGTAGAGGTTGCTAGTTGTCATGCACATCAAGCTAGCTTCAGGGCATTGCTGCCCACAAGGAGCTACATTCTGGCCTTAACACGTATGGGAAGCACCATACCATATACATCAAGAATTTCTCCACCATATACAACCATATGTGCAAATCCTGTCAACCTTAGCAGAATAAGCAAATGCACCGTTTTCCATCTTAATTGATTTCAGTTCTTGAGAAATATCCTTAGCAATGAGCAATGTTTAATCACAGAAATCCTAAACTAAAAAACAGGTCACAGTAACTAAGTCCCAACAGTTCAGAATTGAAAAGAAGTCTGTTTCTTGATAGCAAGGTTGTGGTAACAGAACACCAACTGGCGAGAGAATTGTCAAAACAGCAACAGTGTTCCTCTGCGGAATATCTTTGATGTGCTTGTATGTGTTCAGTGGCTCAATGATTTTTGGTAATGTCGTGGCAGCTCTAGTGGGTGTATACTAGTGCAGCTTTCACTGGGTAATTTTGTCTGTTTCTTTGCGTAGCAATTTGTACAGAGCTGTCTCAATCTGAGCCCAATAAAATCGTAGGTCCCATGACAAGGTAGAATTATCACCCAACCAAATGAGCCAACAGAAATAGTAATAATACTAGTACGAGTAACAATCTGTACATACAGAGCTAGTATCTCAAAATAGAATTATCGGTGATTAATCGCGGCGGCACCTGCAGGAGGCGGTCGGCCTCGGTGTCGGGATCGGTCATGTTGCGGCCATGGACGTTGAAGCTGAGCGAGGAGAAGAAGGGCACGAAGAAGGCGTCAGCAGCGTCAGGATCCCGCACCCTGACGGCCTCCCTCCCCTCCCTCCAGCCCCGCGGCGGCGGCCCCATCGTCCTGGAGCGACGCCATCATCCAGTACTCCACGCTGTGCTGGCGCCTGATCCCGCCCGCGGACGGCGGCCACGCGGGGAACCCCGCGTCGGCGTCGGCCCCCATCATGGCGACGTGGAAGCGTGCGGGCAGGACGTACATGAAGACGCGGAGCGGCGCGGCGGCGGGCGCGCACCTGGCGGAGAAGGGCTTGAGGTTGAGGAGTGTGGCGCGGGTGGCCGCGGGCGCCGTGGAGGAGGTGAGGTAGAGGAAGGCTGTAGGCAGCGCGAGCAGGAGCAGGAACGCCGCGCCCAGCGCTAAAGCGCGGCTGCTCGGCGCCCCCATGGCGCTCGCTGCCCCCAACGGCGCCGCGCAATGGGCACGCCCGTTGGCTTTGTGTGCTGTGCCTTCCGATGGTGGTGGTGGTGGTGGGAAAGTAGCTAGTCGGGGATGGGGACTTGTGTCACTCGATGAACGGAACGGAACGGAACGGGTGGGTGGAGCAGATTGGAATAATGCACGATTGCACGTCTAGCTTTTTTTTTTTTTTTTTTTTGATTAAACACTTCTGTCTAGCTCGATCTCGATCTGGCCATGGCGTTGCAGAAGGTCGATCGATCCGCAGTTAACAACGGGATAAACTTGCTTTTGTGTTCATCTTCCGTCGTTGCTGTGGTGATCTCAATTCGCCACGGCTGGGGGTGTTGGGAGTTTGGGTGGAGCCAACTGTCCGCTAGCGAATTTGCGATGGACGATGGCGACGGCGGTCTGCGCTCGTGTGCTCCGCTTCTGCTTTTGGACCGTGACCACGGTGACCGACTGACTGACTGCTATAACCACCACGCGAGAAAACAGTTTGATTCTTCGAGAAGGGAAATTCTCCGGTACGAGATGAGTAGTAGTACATGTTTTGACTTTTGAGCAGGGCACGTTCTTCATTCGAACTGTACTAACTTCTATCCATAATGGCGTGGACGTCTGCACCAAGGTTGTCGTGGCAGGCGACCTGAACCTGGTAGAACCGGGAATCCGTGTGTTGATCGCAAGAGATTCTTAGCAGGACTACGAATTGAGGAAGTCCCTCTCATTATTTGACCAGTACCACGAATCCACGATGCTCTATATCCAAGGCAGGTTGCTACCAGCCCGGTGGTCTCGGCTCAAAAGGGTTCCCAGTTCCCAATTCCCGGTGATCAACTGGGCAACAACTACCCGGTGAAGGAAACGGTAGTTCTGGAGCTAGTGCTTCTGACGATGATTAGAATTCAGAATGTTGGACTACTTACTTTGCTTGCAAAACAGGGGATACACGATGCTTACAGACACAGCAAGCGAAGCACAGACAGAGTGGTCAGACAGGACCCGCTTTCCAGAGGTTTAAACAATTTCAAGACACATGTCTTACATTGTGTTGTGCTGATTCTCTAGCAAGTAAATGCAAAGGTATCAGTCACGTACTCGGACCAGCATGTTTCTTCAGGTATCATTGGGCTGTTGTACCCGTATTGTGCAAATGGCCAAGCATAGTAAGAGGAATAACAGATTACATCATAGACGTTCAATAGCAAATAACAGCTCCACCTAGTATCAGCTTTCAAGAACCAAATGTTTCCATATCCTCATGCTTTCCTGGGGTTGTTTTGGTGACCCCGAAAACAAGTTCTTCGAGGAACTATTTTACAGTATGAGAGTGAACAGGGATGACCACTAACACTGTATAAATGAGGCTGAACAGATTGGCCAGTAGTTATTGTCAAAATTTTCATGATTAAGGCAGCTAACGCTATGAATCAAGTTCTCACAGTATTCTGGTTGGAAATCAAGCTAAACAGCCAGCTGTCAGCTCCTTCATTCCAACTGCCATAGCTATCTTCTGCTCTGGTTGTTTGCAATGTATATCTCACCTATGCAATGTTGGGTAGGACTCCGCCATGATCAGAACAATAAGTGAAGTCCATCCAGTAAATGACCGTGCACCCTTCCCCTTTCCTTTGTTCTTCTGGTCATAGTTTTCCCAGAAGAACCCTGTTTCTTCATAATTCTGTGCAATATTCCTGTAAATGTAAAACCAGAGAATAGTATCAGCAACCTATTAGACAAGCTACAGTTCAGCTAATTCATTTGGATTCAACTCGAGAGAAAGAATGAACACACCGGATAAGGTTTGATCTTAGCTTGTCATACAACTCCCCTGCCCTGCCGCGATATGGACCATCCACTAAAGGAAAGCACAATGTTAGATCATTGTACCAGCAGAAGGGTTTGCAAAGGGTATAAGCTAAAGAGCTTACCATGTGCATAGTGATGTAGTGCAGAAAGAACCATGTAGTTCATGTTTATCCAAATGGCACCTCTCCAATAAGGGGGGTCATGCTCTGTATTACGCTTCATATATATTGAACTGGACCATGTATCAGTAGATAGTTCAGAACCCAGTTATCGGATGACCAAATAATAGAGCTATATAAACCACATCTTGAGCTACAGTAATAAGGTATTGGGAGCATGAATGCAGTTTGACAATTCCATGTAGCCACAATGAAGCGTTCATAGGGTAGGAAAGCAATAGCATATATGCTCCAGATATCCAAAACTTATGTGATATTTTGGGAGGGGTGGATGGGGGGGGAGGGGAGAATGGACAAAATAATAGACCAATTCATGACCATTTACCTTGTTCTAGAAAGCGATCGAAGGCCATAATCTGTCCACAATATAGAGGTATTAGATATCAGATCGAGCTGCTTCTCAAGAACCCAAGACTCCTGAGTAGTCAAATGTGATTATTAATTAGGATGGACATCAGAAAAAAAACATTTAAGTGATAAACAAGACAGACAGAAGAATATACAGGTGGAATAGTCCCCATCATGAATGGGAAGAGGCTGACATAACCAACATGGGGTACTAACTGCAGCTGAGGGGGTTGTAATGTTTCTCTCAAGAACTCTCGCCTCATGGTATCCTTGTCTTTCACATCAAACCATCTCAACCGAACCTACAAAAAATAACCTCACAATCAAAGTTGAGAATAATGTGTGGTAAACAAGTACCAAAGCTCAGAGGAAGCACTGTGCTGACCTTTTCAGTATGGTTACCATAATCAAAATAAGCACCAATTTTGTCATCCAGGTGCAACTGTAAAAATGCCAATAATTATATAACTGGATGTAACAAGCAGTCATTGGGTTGTTTCGATTTTGGAACTAAACCAATACTCTCATAAAGGCGCAATCAGGGTTCAGAACATGATCAATACATATCAACTAGAATAAAACCATGTTATAAGGCAGAATTTTTTTTTATAAACGTACAATTGTTTAGAAGATTCCCTACAGAGGAAATTATTGAGAGGTCCACTCTCAAGAGGACAGTGGACCAGATTTATGGTGGAGTCAAGACAGGGCTAAAGTACTTGAGAGAACTCCAAAAAACAATTCCAATATGATACAAAAATTCAAGGACTTCCATGTATTTGTGTCTACTCTGTACTTTGTTTCACACAAAAAAAAAGGGATTGGCAGCACAGTACCTTGTTAAGTGTTGCAAAATCAGAAAGTTGATTTGACATCTTATAGTAATCCTGCAAAAAATTCAACAAAGATTTTCAAAGAAAAGAGCCAAAGTCAATGATTGAGACAAATCAACTTGAATTAGCAAGTCATGTTCCTACATTCATACTGAACTACCTTCTCAAGAGAACTATCCATTTTAAGAAACTCTGCAATGGAACGGATGCAGTTTGTAGCCAGAAGCATCCAACAACGAAGGTCAACATGGCGTTCTTCATCATTAGGGTGAGATGCACGAGGATAGTCATCCAATCCAGATGTCAAAGTCTGCAAAGTAATTGGGAACATCAGAAGTGCAAAGTGAAGGAACTCTAATATGGCATGGCGTGGGCTCAATGAAAAAGGTTTTGACCAACTGATCAGTACGGGAACAAGCCACAATAAATTATGTAAAGACCTTTGGGTTCAACTCCCTTCTTGTTATGTTGTCTCTTCCATGCCAATAGAAGGCGCCTTCATATTTTCCTAAAAAAAAAAAAATATGATAAGCCAAGGGGAGAAGAGTTAACACGACAAGTAGAATCATATATGCAACAGTGGATTTGAGATGTAAAAGCTACTTAACTAGCTGAGGACTACAATTACAAAAAAAGAATAGTTTAGAACCAAATATACTTTTTTTCACTGACTTGAGCTGAGTATAAAATATGGAGCAACTGGATATCAGTTCAGCAAATCTGTGTGTCTACAAAAGGAAGTCTAGGAGATCGACCGAATGACTAGTCAGCTGTGTCAACAATTAATTTCTGATCAAGCTTAGGTTCACGTCTTATAAGAAATTGTGCTGACTACTATTATGAACTGATGAAGCCAGCAGTAACTGAAAGTGAAATTCTGCGACCAAAATATACTATAAAAATTAATAATACCCAGTGAAGGCTTCGAAATCCCAATCATATGTCATCTTTTTTTTTTACTATACAAACACATTTAGCACCTAATAATAGACTGAGCTAGTGCCTCTTAGGCATCAACTATCATCTCCGTACACCATATAACAGCTGGTAGGTTTGCCATGTTTGTGTGTTCCAGAAAATAACCATGGCAATAGCATTAAAACTCCAACACTAGTCAGTATGAGACAGAAAATGAATGTGGAAAAAGAAAGCTCACCTGATTGTGTACTGTTAAACCACTGAAACCAAGAATTTAGCCGTATATAAGCCCTTTCAAGGAAACTGGAGACCTTTTCAGCTTCCTCATCTGAAAACTGTTGTGCGTGTATACCACTTGCCAAATCTGTGCCAAGACAAAGGGCATATAACAAATTAATCAAAAGCAAGACTTTACTACAGTTCAATTCAAGACTGAACTCTATAGACCTTCATATGTTTAACAGACTTTAGGTGCTTGCCAGTCAACAAAACTTCTTAGCATTCAATGCTTATAAATGTATAAGCATACACCAAAATGTTACAAACTAACATATTTTCTAATATTCCCCAAGACAGGTCATCTGTTCCTTGAGCACTATTTGTCATGCCCTTTTTCATATATTATTATGGCATTTGAATATTGGAGAAAGAGGAACAGAAAACTGCAGTTTGTAAATTCATTTTATAGGTTATGCTTCAACATTTTTCATTTAAAGCCGTGCCATGCAGGCAAGTTACACTAAATATCAGCGGAAACAAAGAGTTAGATATCACATGATACAATAAACACAGCATCAACACGAGGAGGAAGAAAGAAAGTAATGGTTTACCACGTATCGCAAGAAATAAAGTTGGAGGATTTCCATTGGAAGGGTACTGCAGAACAAACTCCTCAGGAACTTTACTGCATGATTATAAAAGTTTGATTATTATATAAGAAGTGTCGCACTAAACTTATCACTGGTTGTGACAGTAGAAACAACCTTAAAGCTTCAGCTCCTAAGATTTGCTCCCTGGGAATCCATCCATCTGAATTAAGCAGATCTAACCAATGCCCAATGATATCCATAGATATATGCACATCCCACCGCCTGTACATCACCACCGAGGATGTGCGTTAGAGCATACAGCAGAAAACCTTTGTTGAACACTGAGATAAAAACTAATAGTTACCAAATGACTAATTGATGGAAGCCCTCATCCCACAGAAATCCCCTTGGAAAGAATGAGCGGCTGGGCACAGCTGTATATAATGCAGCAGGCCAATATGGAATATACTTATCCCCATTTTTTTGCTGGCAGAGAAACATAAGCATTAAGTTTTGGTTGTATGTGACTTGTAGCTTAGGAATTCAGATGCAACATACTACAAAACAGTATAAAAATAGCATGCAGCTATTTAAAAAAAAAAAAAAAGGATCCTGAGATAGCAATTTCTCAGAACAAGAGCAGATCACAAATATTAACAAATGAAACTGATGTCGGGTGAAGCTCTAAAACTTACTGTAAAACCTTTTGGTAGTGCAATTTTGGATTGCCCATAGAAGTAGCCGGCGCCGCCAAGAAGACTTGACAAGGCAGCTCTACCAATAGATAATTCTCTGGAATCAATCTTAATCAAATCGAAAAACAACATCAGCATAGGTCAACGGCAAAAACTTTTGTCAAGTTTTACTAATTATCTACAGCATTAATCTAACAGCAAAAATAAATTAACGATTAAAATGTTTTCAGCTGTAGTAAATTGAAGCACACAAACACTAAACACTGAATGACAATATCATGCACACTGATATGTACATAAACAAATACAAGAGCCAATTTAGTAATGAGTAACATCCCTTGGGAAAGAAATATTTTAATCAAGGAATTTAAAAAATATTTCATTCCTCTTCCTTGGCAACAATAATACAGTGAGATAAAACAACTGCAGATTCTGCAAAAACAAAATAAAAAAAAGTGGGATGTTGAACAAAATGCTCATCCAACACAGCGCACCTTATTGTTTACATTGAAGATTTGATCATATCTCTCTTCAAATTCCTTTTGTTTTGTTTCAAGATGGGCACTCAGCATAGGACCTGACATAATTAATGAGAACTGACTAAGGCAACAAATATGTTGTGCTTACAATGTTCTTGAATTTCATATTCATCACAAAAAACAAGATGTGGATAAAACAGATCCAGAAAATTATGCAAGGATGTAGAACAAGCCAAGAGCCAAGTAGATTTGTTCAAAATGATCAGTGCATAAAGAATATATGGGTGGTGACTTTGCATCCCATGACAAATAGAATCAGAAAAATCATATATAGTGTTTGCAGTGTGCACTATGCAGCAGAATCACCTGTTAGCTGACTAATCCGCTCTTCACTCACTGGAGACTTTGAGGCAGACCCTGACAAGAATACTATGTCTATTCGAGCAGGGGTTTTTTTTTATGGAAACCTATCAATCAAAATAAAGTATAAATCATAATGCAATATCTGACAAGAAACAACAACATAAGGACCAGACCACATCAAACATGGATCAGAAGAATTAACAGAGGATACCAGTAACATTTGCTTATATATAACCTATAAAGTAGAAAATGATAAAATAAAATAGGTTCTTCGAAGAAACAAAAGAAGACAATAAAATATATAACATAGTTCACCAAAACAAGAGCCTCGATACATCCTCCATGTGTCCGATCCATATATATTACTACTACATAACAGTGAGTATAGATAATGTGCTAATATATTTCTATTGCTAATGCAGTAATGCTTAACTTAACTGAAATATGGCAAGGCAGTGATCAAATGGCATGGAACACCTGCTTCTCAACATTATACTGAGGAAACAAGCACATGTTGCGCATCATTTACCATTTTATGAAACTCGAAAGGAAATAATATGGTGTTAATGACTCTTCCTATCAAAAGGCTGCACACATACATGAGGAATACATAATTATAATGATGGAATAAATTTCCTTGCCCTCTTCCAGTTACCTGATAGACCATTATATTTGAAGAATCTTCAGCAATGTCTGGTAGGTTAAGGTTTCCAGTTTGCATTGCCTAGAGATAAATCCATATAAGTAGCTACACAGAAAGGTATTAATGAAATACAAATGTTCTGATTTTTTCCCCAAATACTCACTCCATTCCAAACTGTAAATCATTATAGCTTTGTTCTAAGTCAAACTTTTTTCTAGTATGACCAAGTTTATAGAAAACAATATACAAACATCTACTATGTCAAACTATATTCATTAGATACACCCTTAAATATATTTTGATAGTGGATTCATTTTATGTTGTAAGTGTTAATATATTTTCTTATAAACTTGGTCAAAACTATAAGTTTGACTTAGGATAAAGTCAAACGCAAAACAATTTACAATTTGGACTGGAGCCATAAGGTAAATGATGAGGAGTTTAAAATACATTAGTCGCAACAGCTTGTTGTACTAGGTCACTCAGATTATGCATACTCATTGATTTGAATCCAGCTCTGTGAATTTCCAAATTGTCCTGTGAGAAACAGAGACAGAGTTTGTATTCATATGAGAGTTAGTCAAATGGAGTTGCACCAGCATATCCCAATCGCAAACAATACTGAGCAGTTAACAAGGTAAAAACTATCAAGACAAGGATACCTCAGATCTCAAGTGCAATTCCCAATCACCAATCTCCTCATGTGACCCAGATGCCAAAAGAACAGGGCCTCTTGATGCATATGAACCCATAGTGATCTGATTTCCAGTTTCATCAGCAATGTAGAAAAAAGATGTGTGGTGCTTTCTTGAGCATCACTTAAGTCTGGCCTAGAGAAAGTTTAACAACATGGAATAAATTTCTTTTGGTTTCGTAACTTTGCAGGGTTGCAAGTAAGTAATCACAGGTGATATCCCACTGAGCTGGGATCCGGCAACAAAGAAAAAAATTCAGACTTATCATTCTTTCAATCCTCTGTTTAGTATGTTTACAAACTGAGATGGCATTAAAACATCTTTTCTGTAAGATTGAAATGCTCTTTTCTTCAATTTACAGATAATGAAAGTATATTTACCTCTCACTGTTAGCATCCAATCGAACTGCCCAATCTCCACCATAACCACTGTTTTCTCCTTTCTCTTTCAGAAAACTAGTAGTCAAGAATAGGCCATGATCAACCAGCACTTGACGTCCATAATCCCTACCATTGTGAGCTGTCCACCCAAATGTGCTCAGCTCATCAGAATCTTGGCAAACATGGCGAAGAAAATATTGCCCATTTTTCAAGCCAATCCACATCAGTCCAGCAATTAGAGATAGAGGGGTTCTGAAATAGAAGTAATATTAGCAAGAAATTCTTGATTCCTTGGTTCCAAAAAATTCTCATTGCATAAAGACTTACTTTCAGCTAAAAAAATAGCATGGCATATTATTTTAAAAGCCATACTATAGTAGTTTCATTGTATAAAGATGATTGACTAAACATGAAGGCACAGAGAGACTTCTCAGTGTCTGTAAGATTCTAACTTTCATAACAGTAAGGAAATATCATCAAAACTTTATACGAGGAACATGAACTTTCAAATGTAGTCTAAGCAGTAGAGAACTACAGGAAGGGAATAATTTTCAGTAATTAACTTGTTATGAAGGAGAATGGGGAGGCTTTGAAAAGTTTAGCACCTTGCACGAATTCCAAGGTACACATTTGGTCTATAAGTGCCCCAATACAAACTTTCCTTGTGGTTACTTTGAAACTGCAATCATTTAGGCATGGAGTCATGAACCATCAGAAAGGTAACATGGTTACTAATAAAACCTAAGGATACAAAAAAATGAGAGCCTTTCACTTATGCATCATTCAGAAGGGGGAACAAAATCAAGAGAAAATCAAGTGCATACTAGAAAAAAGTACAGATACATATATTAGTGTGCATTATATAAAAAGTGGTGTTTGGTCGTCAGGTAGCATATTCATACTTCAACAACAACAACAACAACAACATAGCCTTTAGTCCCAAGCTAGTTGGGGTAGGCTAGAGATGAAACCCATATGAAACAGTACAAAAGAACGTAAAAAGGCACAAGACAAAAGGATAAAGATTAGGGTAGATAGAAAAGGAAACAAAGTCATGGTTCAGCACGTTAATAGCTAGCCTCCAAGCGCTCCTATCCAAAGCTAAATCCTTGGAGATATTCCACTCCTTAAGGTCTCGCTTTAACCGCCTCGTCCCAAGTCGGTCTAGGTCGGCCTCTACCTCTCTTTACATTATCTACCCGCTCTAGAACTCCACTACGCACCGGCGCCTCGGGAGGCCTCCGTTGAACATGTCCAAACCATCTCAACCGATGTTGAATCAATTTCTCCTCGATAGGGGCCACCCCGACCCTATCCCGAATATCTTCATTCGAACTCTATCCCTTCTAGTAAGCCCGCCAAAACCAACGCAACATACGCATCTCGGGTCACACTTAGCTGTTGGACATGTCGCCTTTTGTAGGCCAACATTCAAAGACCATACAAAGATCGCCGGGCGAATCGCTGTCCTATAGAACTTTCCTTTTAGCTTACGTGGTACCCTCTTGTCACATAGGATGCCGAAGCTTGACGCCACTTTAGCCAACCTGCTGCGATTCTATGTCTAACATCTTCATCAATGTCGCAATCCTTTCACGTAGCATAGATCCTAAATACCGAAAAAGTATCCTTCTTGGCCACCACTTGTCCATCCGGGGTGACATCCCCATCCTCGTGCCTAGTCGGGCTAAAGTCGCACATCATATACTCGGTCTTGGTCCTACTCAATCTGAACCCTTTCAACTCTAGCGTGTGCCTCCACAGCTCCAACTTCCTATGTACCCCTGCTCTACTCTCATCCACTAGCACCACATCATCAAAGAAAGAGCATACACCAAGGGATATCACCCCTGTATACACCAAGAGCATATTCATACTTCCTGACAAACAAATTTAACTAGCTTCTCGTACCAACATCAGTATAGACTACTGCTCTTCAAACTCTATCATAGTTAAATATGAAGTGATGCACGATTAATAGGCCGTGATGCCAGCCTCACCTGAAGCTAAATCATAGTCACCACTACTTCACGAATGCATAAAGCAACCCTTTCCAAATAACTAGACGTCCTGAAACTAGAGTGGTGTGCTTCTCTACTAGCTTTAGATATGCAAATTCAACCTTCGGCTACTAGACAGTCTCACAGAACATAGAACGCTCGATAATAAAAAAACAACGTGGCAAACAAATGGGCATCACCTGAGGCAAATCCATCATCCTGGGCTCTGACAGCGGAGTTACGGAGCGCATGACCTTTCGCAGCGTCACCGCGCCCTCCCCTTCCGCCTCCTCCCACCACCCACTAGTATACACCACGAAGGCGACCGACACGAGGGCGAAGGAAGCAATCACGAAGAGCGCGAGGGTTCGGGGCCTCACGTCCATGAGGCGCAGGGGCCATGGTCGCCGCGGCCACGGCGCCGCGCCGCTGCGGCAGCGGCTCGTCGAGCGCCCGGCTCCGGCTCCGGCTCCGAGGCCTCAGAAGACCTCCCGCGGCTCCTGGCCGCGGCGGTCGGACGCCGGGTGCTGCTGCCGCCGCCGGTCATAGGAAAACCCTCGCCGGCGATCTCGCCGTTTCTGCTGGGCACCACTCAGTCGAGTCGTGCTTGAGGTACAGGGGTTTCGATACGTCGTCGCTTTTGCGGTTGCGTATATCCGATTTACGCCTTAGACTAACCGCACTGGGGACCGGTATACCAACGCTACATTCCAGCTGGTCACCACGTCACTTGTTTACCGGAGAAAAAGAGCTGCAGCGGCGTCCGGAAACGACCCGGGAAGTGGGCTCGTCGCGGTATATATGGCGCCATCCAGGTTCTACGGCACACCAGGCGCGGGCCCATGCTGTCCCCTGGGTGCGCGTTTGAGTGCCGACGGAGGAGGGGAAAAGGTGAGTAAACAGTGGGCCCAACTATTTCAAGTATCTAAAAAATTGCTATAACTCACAGACTTTAAATTAAATTCGATTACACCATTAAATTTGTTTCAATAAATTCTTCAAAAACTAGATCTCACATTAATATATTTAGATAAAATTTAAAGTGGGCCCCTCACTGATGGTAGTAAGATAGAGTAGAGATATAAATAAAGAATGAAGTGCGGAGAGAGAGTCTTTGTAAAAGAGAGAATCTTGACTGCGAGGATGTATAGAGGAAAAAAATAGAAACACGAAGTGCAGAGATAGTCTTAGGGCGTCCTCAACAGTTTTTTTTTAATGCGCCCTCAGTTACCGAGTCGGCGCTTTTTACTAGGCAACCACTTAGGGCACGTACAACGCTCGTCTATTTGCCGTCTTTGTCTTTGTATTTTTGCAAAAAACACCTCTGTCTGGCTTGGAGACGATGGCCTCGTCGCCTCGCGAGACGACGGCAATGTCCCGTTCTCCGAGGTCCAATCGTCGGCTCAATCCGCGTTGTACGACGTCGTCTTCTCGACTCGACAACGCACTCGGATCCCGCGTGGGCGCTCGTGGACTCTGGTATGGGTGCGCGACAAATCCATCCACAGCTCCTAGTCGTCCTCGTCTTCTCCGTTCGCCTAGCAGTACCGCTACCTGCCGCCGGCGTTCGCAATAGATTAGGATGACGAAGAACAGAAACATGCTGCCGGCGTCCTCGTCTTCTCTGTTTGCCGGCGTACCGCTACCTGCCGCCGAGCTGTGCTACTACGACAGAGGGAGCGGACATCTTAGCCACTGCTAGGGAGAGGAAGCAGAAAGTGCAGCGGTGGCGGTATTGCTCGCGTTCAGATAGTGGAGGAGATCCGACCGGCCACCGGACTCATCTTGAAGCAACATTGAGATGCAAGGTAGTGCCTTTTTTTTTTTTTTATTAATCTGTATTTTTATCTGAATTTAGAAACAAGATTGAGATGCATCGAAGGCCAAAGGCGTTGCAACAATTGTTGCCATTGACAGATAAGATATTTGTGAAAAACCGAGATGGTTGTCTACGACGGAGAGCTTGAACATGGCAATTGTGTTATGATGAACGAACCTGAAAAATTCTAATGAATGAACCTAAAAACTAGCCACACAATTTCCATTTTCTATCAAATAGCAACACAATGGTATACAAAATGGTATGCATGATCGATCTTGTGGCTACATGCAAAGCATTAATTATCTTATAGGCGACTTCTACGTGTGGGTTGTATGACCGGCCTTTTTAACTGTCTTTTTGTCAAATTGAAGCTCTTAGAGACGACCCCTCCTCGTGGGTTGAACATGCCCTTAGGACCGCGATCATAATGTTAGGCCGTGCGCCGTGATTGGGCCGAGCCTCGATCTCTTAATGTCCACACAGCAGGGGGCTATATAAGCACTTTTTTTTTTTAGAACGGCTATATAAGCACCTTGGTACGCCGCAGGAGAAAACCCTAACCCACCTAACCCTCTTTTGCCTTTCGTGAAAAATTTGAGTGGACACTAGAACCCTCTTCATCGTTTGTGTACATGCTGCTAATGCCTAAAAACTTTCCGAGCGTTGCATCGAATGATAATAGCTCACAAAATCAAGAACAAAAGTTATACTTAACTTATACAACTAACGAACGATAGTGATCTCTTATGAGTTGCAAGAAACTAAAGGTTGTAAAGAAGCAAAATAATATAAACGATATAAATAGAGATACAAAGAAGCAAAGCGATATAACAAAGACTATGTTATGTATTTTTCTTTTATTTTTGGCTAAATTCTATGTAATCATCTTTTTAATTATATTATTTGTAGATTGGCTTATATAACAATGTTAAGTTCAATATCGCCCTTAATTTAGCAACAACACAAAAAATGATTCAGCGGGAACTCGAAAACATATTGCTGCGCAAGGATGGTAGCAGTTTAAATACAGATCTGATTTCACTGATGAGAGAGTTTGTCGCGGCTTTCTTGGACGAAAGGTTTTCAAGTACCAGGAACTGGAGAACATTTGGTGCGCTATAAGGTCATCTAGGAAAACCTTGTTTTATTTTTTTATTGTAGATAGTTCTGTCTGTTTTTTGGAGAATTAGGGAGAGAAGGTTCTAAACTAATTGCATTGTATATAGTTCTGTCTATTTTGGATAATTAAGAGGAGGAAGGGTTCTAAACTACTTTACATAGAATTAGAAATAGTACACTGAGTCGTCAAAAAATACTTTATAATATACGAGTTGTGAAGACACGGGGACGGGGCCATTGTTTGGCGCTCTCTAAAATTCTGATTGTTTTTAGTCTCACCTAAGATTGCTCCTAGTAGTTGTTTGAATTTTAGTCTCACAAAGAGTTATAGCAGTTTTTAGTCTCACGAGAAATTGCTACTCATTTTTGTTTGGTTTAGACTATCTACAACAATAGTAACATATACATGCCGTCGATTTTATACTTTGGGTCGTAGAAAAGATGTCTCCCCAAAACATGCGCTCTGCTACTCATTTTTGTTTGGTTTAGACTATCTACAACAATAGTAACATATACATGCCGCCGATTTTATACTTTGGGTCGTAGAAAAGACGTCTCCCCCAACACATGCGCTCTCCAACAAACAACTCATCTGTTCCCTGTGCTTGAGCCTGTGCTTGAGCAACGAGTACACCGCCATCATGGGCCACGAAGGTAGTGCGCGTCCAGCGTCATGGCGATGTGCACAAAGCCCGAGTCGCACACTCGCCGCACACGCGCGGCGCTGACAACCGGGTACTCCGGTGCCTACGCAAACCTCGACAACGCCGCCCGAGGCACCGGAAACCTCAACAGCCAAGAAGACCAATGTACCACCACAATAGCGGCCCCAGATCGCCTCGCCGCCCGTGGACGACGGTGATGAGGGAACCCCTGCCTGCGCGTTCTTTGGATTCTCTCTTCTCGCAGCGAGCAGCCAATGGGCGGCAGCCTGTGCTGCGCTATCTCGCACTGCCTCCCTCCCAGCCGTTGACGATTAAACGATGAAGAAAACACAATCAAACCACAACAGAGACACAAGATTAAACGTGGCCCCTCCAAGATAGAAGGGAGAAAACACGGGCGCCATACAAGAGGAGCTAAAAGGTGATTTGAATTCTGCAAAGTTATATGTCCTTAGAGGAAGTACTTTACATGGTTCTGTTTCCGCTGCTGTTGCTACTAATCATGAACCTAGTAAGACTAACCTTTGGCATATGCGTTTGGGACATATGAATGAACTTGGTATGATAGAATTGATGGAGAGAAACCTTCTGGATGGCTGCACTTCGAGTAGCAAGCATAAAAGGGTAAAATTCAATACCTCTGTTCATACCACCAAAGGTACTCTTGTATGCCAACTTGATTATTGCTGAAGATGAGTTCATTCCTGGCTCTCTAGATTGTCTAGCTCATGAGTATAACAACGACCCTAAAGAATTAGTTCTGCAATTGATTTTGATGGCTATCACAATTTCAAAGGTGCCTCCAATTTGTGCTACATTCAGGCTTAGCATTATTGATGAGCAAAGTGGTAATGCCAAAGTAGATGTTCAACAATTTCTTCAACCATAAGAGAACAGATCTCACAATTGTATGAATTCCAAGGCCATACCTTTTCTTCTAAGAATATTTTTTGGTACTTAACCTGTCTTTAAGTGACAACCAGTAAAATACCTTTTGTTCTGATTGACAATAGGATTTCTAAAGCCACTTAAATGTGGATCAATTTTAGGATGCCCAATGAATCGTCTGTAGGCTGCTAAAGATTTGAACCTGGTGGAGCCACCAGTATAAGACCAAATGTCATTAGAACCTTCACAAGTTGTTTCTACCATTATCTATTGTAGATGTATTGAGCATTTGATCAAAGGCCACCTGGGATAATGGCAAGTTGATCAAATCGGTGATCACTTCCTGGTCCAGCGGTGGCAGTTTTCCTCACGCGAACGTCTACTTCACGCCGCGCCGTCCGGATCGACTACTTCGAGTAGGCCATCACGCATGTCACATAGTCTGATGGTCGTAATGGTGTTTCCCTTGCCTAATACTGATTTCACCCAAGGGTACAGTCTAAACTAATTTTAGTGCACTTGGCTGCTATGTATGCCATGATTCTATTGATAGGACATGCTATTTGCTTGTTCGCTTGCAGAATATGTGAATGTGATTACAAGATACTATTTTGATAGGATGTGCGGTGGCTTAACGGTCTTAGACTGTACTTCGAGTAGGCCATGTTTTATATAACGTTTGAATTTTGATGCCACCTTCCATGTGACATTGTGCCGAACCTCCTCATTGCAGGTTACTATATAGTATATCACCAGTACAACGAGTCAATGACTGTTTTATTGATCTGGAAACGTAAGTAAAAAGTCAAAGGGTCCTCGTTCTTGGTAATTGCTTCGCAACATTCTCTCTTCCATCTAGTAATTTGCAACAGGTGTATGAAAAACCCTGTCGCACATTTGTACGACGTCTTCATATAACAAGCTGCTGTGAGTGGTGTGTATTATTCAGAGCTCGGATTACAAGTGCGCGCAGCGATGGATGCTCGAACTGCCGTGCCGTCTCTGATCTGACGACTTCACGCCCATCCCATGGACTTCTGGCAGTTGCGCGGGGGTGTCACCTTGAAGCTCCCCTCCTTCCTCTGCTCCGGCGTCATGCTGGTGTAGTTCTTCCAATCCGCGGCGACGTTCTTGAGGTCTATCACCTTGTTCTCCAGCCCCATGCAGCAGTTGGCGTGCACGGTGCAGACCTTGTCCAGGTGATCCTGGAAGTCGCAGAAGCCGCTGATGTACTCCGTCTCCAGCGGCTGGAACCTGAGCCCGAGCTTGCTGATGACCTCGTGCTTGATCTTGCTGAACACCACCTGCTCGTTCGGGTTCCCGTCGAACCTCGCCCTCGCCGCCCGCCAGTACCTGACCATCTCGACGCTCCGGTTCGAAGCCTTCATGTAGTAGAACCCGATGTTGTTCTCGCAGTCCAGGAGCGTCGGCGCCATCTTGGAGTTGTCCAGCGAGCAGCTCATGTCGGCGTCGACGGAGATGCGCTGGAACGGATTGCGAAGCCACAGAATGTCGGCGTCCTGATGTATACAGGAGAGATCATTATCATCGATATTATGATATGAACGTTTCGGAATTACTAGCAATGTTGAGTGCTGTGCATGCAGCCATCGATCGTCTTGCCGTGAAGAGGAAGTTGTAGCCGAGCTCCAGGACGCGCTGCTGGACGGAGAGCTTGAGCCAGTTGAGCTCCACGTACTCCGGACTCCCGAACGACTTGGCCCTGTTCATGTCCATGGACTTGACCTCGAGGAGGAAGCAGTGCGGGTGCGCGGCCTTGCAGCCGCTGAAGGAGCCGGCGTCGACGGTGACGATGAGGACGTGGTCGACGAAGTGCGCCGTGTCCTCGCCGTTCCTGAAGCCGGCGAGGAAGAAGTCGAGGAGGGAGTTGGGCCGCGTCCATAGTTCGTTCACCGACGTCAGGATCACCGTCCTGTCCTCCGTCGCCACTCGCGCCAGCAGCTCGGCGAGGACCGCGAACTCTACCTACGACATTGTTGCATGATGATGATGAGTACGCGAATGCAGATTATTATAGTATATTATAGCATGAGAAAAATTAAATACATAGTACTCGCAGCTCAAGAACACATCCCTGTTCCATTGACTAGTGGTTTGTGTAACGCGCGCGCGCGGATCGGAGCTTTGTTTAGGCCTACGTACCTCGTGATCTTGCGTAGGCGTGGCGTGGCTGTCGGAGCCGGCGGCGAGAGTGTCGGTGGCCGGCTTAGCCTGCGGCGCGGTGGATATAGAGCCGTCGCCCCGCCAGCTGGTGGCGACGGTGGCGAAGCCCTCGCCGAGGCGGTCGGACGCGAGGAAGAAGAGGAGGGCAGTGGGCAGCGCCGCGCCGAGGAGGAACGACACCGCGTGGCTGCTACCCTGCTTGCTATTGCCTCCGAACACCGCCCCCATGTCGCCGGCCTGCCGCACTGAAAGTCTGAAACTACCAGCGTCGGTGCCGTCGGCAGTGCAACGGTAGGGGCCCTGATGCTATATGATGTACGCGCAGTGTGTTTCGGTGGACCGCCCAGATCGAGCGCAAAAGCACGTGTTGTAGTACTTGAAGCACACTAGTTTTTATCTGGATCTGGCCACTGCGTGGACTTTGCTGTCTGAGACAATTAATGCGCTGTAAAAAAAAAAAAAAAAACTCTCGTGGCCAGCCATCTGTCGTCCCCTTGTGCTCGTCGCCGCTGCGGCCATGCCCAAGTCGATCGTGGCACCGCCGGCTCCGAAGAATCCAGCAGGTCGCTGTTGTCCGCTCTTGTCCCCCGGGCTGCCTGCTTCCAGCAGCGGCGCGCACCTGCGAAGAAAACAACGTGCACGTGCAGCGAGAAAACAACGCCGACCGGCGCGTTTCCGATCCCACGCAGTGAGGATCCGAGTGATTTGGAGCGGTGGCATGGCAACCCCGCACAGCTGGCCGTTGCTCTCTGGGAGGGGCTGCTGGAAGGTGAGGTTGGGCTGGGTACCATAGCCGCATAGGGCCCATATGAAGAAAACACAATGTGGGCTTATGGGCCTCGCTAGATTCAAAACTTATTAGATCCGTGGAAAAAGTGCCATTTTGCCTTGAGCTCAAAAAAAAAAAAAAAAAAAAAAACTTTGCCATTTTGCCTGCTGATTTTGGCCATGATCAATAGGAAACCAAACCGGATAAAAACGGGTCCCTCAACTTTTGAATTTATTTAAAATTAAGATTTCGTCCCATTTCGGCTGTTTTGAGGGGCCGGTGGTTTTCGCAAACAGTAACTCCGGTTTGCTACAGTGGCTGTGGTTTAGTTTTTTTTTTTTTTTTAGTTATTTCTAATTTGAATCTTTCAAAAATCATAGTAAATGGAGCGTAAAATTCATAAAATAGAAAATCCAATTTTGTTGGACTCCACATGAGTAGAGCTACGCAATGAATATATAATATGGTATACTTTAATATAAAATTTTTGCTATGAAGGTTTTGCCTTTTTCTTTTTATTTATTTGGAAGGCTCAATATTTAAAAATCATAATAAATTATAAAAAAATCATAAAATTGCAAAAAAAAATAATTTTGCTAGACTCCACATGAGCATATTTACACAATAAAGATATATAGGTGTACTATTTAATTTATTGGCCGGGATCCATCAGGGTTTACAAATGCAATTTTTGATTCAGATAATGCAGAAGACAGAGCTGAAAGAAACCTAGCTAACCTAACCCAGTTAAAAGAGCCACAAGAATTTACGCAAGCTTACAGAGCAACGATGGGTCATTATTACTCCAACTGCTTTTTGATGGCTTTGGAGTCCAATAAAATTGAATTTCTTATTTTATAATTTTAAAGACAGTAATTTACTATGATTTTTTAAAGATTGACACTGCCAAATAAAAAAAAAGGCAAAAACCTTCTAGCAAAAACTTTGTACAAAAGTATATCATATTATATATTCATTGCATAGCTCTACTCATGTGGAGTCCAACAAAATTTGATTTTCTATTTTATGAATTTTGTCGTGATTTACTATGATTTTTGAAAGATTCACAATTTTAAATAAAAAAAAAAAAAAAAAACGAAACCATGGTCAGCAAAAAAACCGGAGTTTTGATGGAAACCACCGTCCCAAAAATGCCGAAGGACGTTCTTCTGCACGAGCTGAAAAAGTGGCGCTCAGGGACCTAGTTTTGTCAATATCTTTATTCAATGGGACCAAAATCATTTTAGAAGAAATTTAGAGTGAGGACCACTTTTTTTTTCTAGATCCGACTCGGTGTCAACTGTCATTTTGCCTGCTGCGGCTGAGCGCCCATGATCGATAGGAGACCATTTTTTAAATAAAATAATAATGTTTTTTTTATTGCAAATTTATTTAATTAAGATATGGCCCATGTCGGTAGTTGAGGGGCCGACAGGGGTATACTAAACAGTGAAAAGAGCCCATTGAGTGCGCGGGACGTTGGAATATGGCTTGCGCGCAACCGCAAGCCAGTTTTCTTGTGCCGAGCTCGCTATATGGCTTGTTGATGTCAATGGTGCTGAAGCATGACTTTCTTTTCTTTTTTGCGGTCCCAGCTAGAAATAACAGCGATGGCGGATTGACAGGTGCGAGAGATAGTGGAGATGCTCTTGATGTGATCCAAAACACTACAGAATCTCGAATTCTCTTCAGCTTATTCTTTATCAGCCATTGTTTCATTCCTTTTAATTAGATCAATGATGAATCGGGCAGTTAGTCGCTTTCACGTACGCAAGCTGTTTTCAGAATACACAAGGGTGCACGTCTCTCGCACTACAACTACTGTATATAACCAAACGAACAATATGCTGAAAGAGACACGGAATTAAGATGGTATAAACGCTTCTGAATTCTTAGGAGTACTATCAGTGTTTGACAGTCTGGTTGGATGAAGATGATTATTGCCCTGGAATTCAGCAAGTCCTACAGATTAATTTGAATCCAATCCAATCCATTCCTACAGATTTCTGAAAGCCAAATACAGTATGGACACACAACGCAAACCCGCGCAGTGCAGTCAGTGTATGCATCTTCCTCCCTGGAACGTCCATCCGATCTTCCCCATCTGGCGCTCCCACAGCGGGCGCGCCATGTAGCGCTTCCAGTCCACGATCACCCTCTTGAGGTCGAACAGCTTGTTCTCCAGCCCGACGCAGCAGGTCATGTGCACGGTGGCGATGCGGTTGAGGTCCCTGCCCAGCTGGCAGAAGCCGCTGACGGTGGCGGCGTCGATGAACCGGATCCGGACGCCCAGCCTGCCCGCGAGCTCCCGCTTGATCTCGTTGAACACGAACTGGTCGTGGTTCTCCGGGAACCGCCGCCGCGCCGCGTGCCAGTACGCCATGGCGCGCACGTTCCGGGCCGTCGACTTGACGTAGATGAAGCCCGTGTTGGGGAAGTTGCCCAGGTCGTCCGGGTTGCCGAAGTAGAAGTCGCTCGACGTCGTGATGTCCGCCGCCATCGTGATGTGCACCAGCGGGTTCCGGAACCACGCCACGTCAACGTCCTGCGTACATCGGTCAACGGAACGCCCCGTGATTGATGCATTCATCGGTGAATGGAGACGGCAATAAAATGTACGGGTACGTGCCGTGAAGAGCAGGTTGTAGCCGAGCTCGAGGATGCGCTGCTGCAGCTTGAGCTTGCTCCACACGAGGTCGAGGTAGTCCTTGGTCATGTAGCTCTTGGCGCCGGAGAGGTCCAGGCCCTGCTTTTCGGGGGAGGAGGAGGTGGCAGTGCGGGTGCACGGCCTGGCACCGCCGGAACGCGCCGCCGTCCATGGCCACCACCACGATGTGCTTCACGAAGTGCGACACGTTCTCGCCCACCTGGAAGCTCTCCAGGAACGAGTCCAGCAGCGACCCCGGCGCCGCCCACGCCTCGTTCACCGACGTCATGATCACCGTCCGGTCCTCCATCGCCGCTCGACGAAGCATCCGCGCGAACTCATCCGCATCGTCATCGGAATCAGACGCGACCGTCTGGAAGAAAAAAAACCACGACGGCATCAGTTCATCATCGATGGCCGGCCGAGCATGTATATGCTCTGCTCGGGCCCAAGAACAAGGAAGCAGTGTGTGCATTTACCTCGTTCGCCGGAGGAGCTCTTACTCCGCTTGTTGTTTGCTCTGCGGCGGCGACGACCGTGCCGTTTGCTCGCGGAGTACTGCAGCGCACGCCACCTGAGGCAGGTACCTCCACACTTCTCTGAGGACCGGTCTCTAGCGCGGGCCAGGCGGGCCTCACCGTCGCCGTTAAGGTGAAGAGGAGTAGCACGGTGGCCGAAGCCGCCCCGAGGAGAAAGACGACCAGCGGAGACAGAGACGGGCTGTTCTTGGAGGTGGCCATGCCTGATGCTGCGAACGAAATAGTGCTACTACTTGAAAGAGCTAGCTAGTCCCGAGTCCCAAACTCCCAACTCGCATATAAAATCTCTGCAACTGCAATCATGCCAATCTGTTCCGAAATTGACTTGTCTTGGAGATTGCTGGTGATATGGATGTGCCAGTTTGTGCGCCCAACTCTCGTGTTTCATGCAACATTTTTCTTCAGTTATTCTACATTTCTACCTGTCTGGTATCACTTGTGCCAAACGCAGGGAAGGATCTGGATCACAGCGCTACCAATTTTACATTTCGGGCTGTTTGGAAGTAAGAATAATTCCCTAGGGGATATCAGATTCTGCCCTCTAGAGCACGTGTACGTGTGTTTCACCGTTAGATTTGCTTTGACCTTTGAGTGTATAAATAAAAACAAGAAGCACTTCAAGCACACGAATGTATGCAGATGTAAACGGTCAAAAATTGGAAGAGCATCAGTCACCCACCCCCTCTAGCTGGAGCTGTTAATCAAGTGAATGATTCGAGCATTGGGCATATAAAGAAGGGGCCGAGAGCTGTACATATTGCAACTTTTAATAATTAAATTTATCTCTTTTTATAAGTATGCAGAGGAGATAGACACATGACCTATCGAAGTATCGATCGAATCAGAAGCTCAGTTTCAAATACATAATTATAAGTATGCGAGGACATAGACACATGACCTATCGAAGTATCGATCGAATCACAAGCTCAGTTTCAAATACATACATGAGAGCTCCATCATTAGCATGTGGTGCCCTTTCTATTCTATATATACTAGGAGAATTCTCCACGCGTTGCCGCGGGTATGAAGGAGGAATATGTATAGATCATGTCATTAGAGAATTAAAATAAAATGCTTAAGGGCAAATTTAAACTGTTGTAAATAAAATGCTAAAAAGAAAAACATGATATCTGGCCCAGGCTGAAAGAACGCAGGCCTCAACCTAGGCTTGGGCTGGCCATCCGGCCCATGAAGGGGGGCTGGTTAGGGCTGAGCGTAGTGATACCTCAATTTTTTTTTTCCACCTGACATATGCACCGATGCCTCAATTCTATACAAGTCCATGCCTCAATTCTATCCAAGCCCACAACGTGGGCACCAATACCACTCTTTATGTGGACCCTACCATTCCATCCATCTAGCATGCTCTAAAAAAAATCCATCATGCATGCGCGAGAGCACAAGGTCCACATGTTCCTTCTCGCATGTGCGAGAGCCTTCCCCTCCATCTCCGACAATATCGAGCAGCGCCGTTGTCGTGGTCGAGTACCACAGTCATAGTAATCGACTGACTAATGTGTGCAACGATGGCCTAGATCAAGGGACAATGACACAGTGCTTATACTGGTTCGGGGCAAGATCGTGCACCCTAGTCCAGTGTATGCACTATCCGAGCTCGATGACTCGTACCAGGGCGAGTACAAGCGGGCGAGAGAGGGAGTTGAGCTCCCAAGTTTCTGTGAATGTGTGTGATGGGTGAGTTGTAAGCTGGTATGCTTGTGCGCTAGAGAGCTTGCCCTCTCCCAATGGCCGAGCTCCCCCTTTATAGTCGTCGGGGGGTGTACAAGAGGCCACCGAGAGGGGCTTAGGGGAGAAGGAATAGAAGTTCGAGGGGTGAAGAGGAAAACGGCGCCGGTTTGCGGGGCACGCTGGACCGCCCGACGTGCGCACGTCGTCGCCGCCCTACGTGGTAGTCCGCTTGTCGATCGTGGTAGAGGGCCAGAGGGGCGGCTCCATATCCCGATATCTCGTCAGCTACGGTCGCCAAGCCGGAGCATGGAGCTCGGCGGTCGGTTGTGGAGGAAACATTGAGCTTCGCCGCGCCGCCGCTGCCGCCTATACGTCTTATCGCCGTCGCAGCACGGCCGTTGTCCGCTCCCAGGCTTGCGGCGGGCGCTGCCGGCCATAAATGCGTGTACCTCGTGTCGCAGGAGAACGTGTGGACAAGAGAGCTCGGCGGAGAGCTCGGATATCGTCGTCGAGGTCGCCCTTGTCTTGTAGTGGTTGTCTGTTGTGTTCGGGCGCGGGTGAGTGCCTAGGGGATCTTGTTCTCTGGCGATATCTTGCCATGTCGCGGCGCCCGACAAGTAGAGTCTTATCGACCAACCGTGGCCCATGCCCCTGTATAAAGAGCTCACGAGTGGGCTCGTTCGAGCTCAAGCTGGGGGGTTGTTCGGTGTTGCGAGCTCGCGCCCGTGAGAGTTCGTCGGAGGCGGAGAAATGGACGATGGGCCGAGCTCACCGCTCGTTCGAGATGGAGAGGCGCCTACGGGTCGGGGGCGACGGAGGGGCGGGAAGCCTTGAATGGATTGGGCCTATCTTCTCGATGGGCTTTTTATTTCGAATTTGGCCTCTTTGAAGATAGCCGGATGGTCATCATCCCGAGGGGATCTGGGGGCGCCAACATCGGCAATGCGGGGGCGCGCGGCCGCCATCGCCTCTTACGGGGATCTGGCGGTGCGTCGTCGTCGTCGCGGTTCCGGTCGCCTCCGGTCATCGGTGCGCAGGATGGTCCTCAGCGTGGTAGCGATCCGCCGGTCGGTCGCTTGCGGTCGCGCGCACCGGTCTTTCTTCCTCCCTCCCAGCGACCCCAACCACCCAGCCGCCGCAGCGCGCCCCCGAAGGCGGATCGCGCTCGACGGCCGCACGATAAGCGGAGGGCGGCGGTGCGGCGGCGCCGCCCTTCTCCTTCACCGCGGCGCGGGGCTGGATGCGCCTCTCCGGCGGGGAGGGAGGCCTCCGCGTTTGCCGACGACGTCGACAACTCCATCGCCTCCTCATGGTGTACATGAGGCGGCGCTCCTCGGGGGTCGATAGATGGCGTACAGGGGAGGCGGCTCCTCGTGGCAGACCAGTCTCTCTCTCCATGTGCACGTGGAGTCTCCTCCTTCCACAGTACGGGCCACCGACGGTGAAGCAACAGAAGCGTTGGTGCTCCCCTGAAAGCTATCGTGGTATGTTAAGCAAGAGGCTGAAGCAATGGTGCTGCCCTGTCGTGTTCCACGCTGCCCCTTGGTGTTGCAGATGTCGCTGCCTCTTTGTGTTCTTGGAGGAAATGCACATTTTTTTTTACATGGTGGGGTTGCTGATGTGGCATAACTGCATGTGTAGAAAACTCCCTAGTGGGGGTTTATTACATAGGTGTAGTAGATATATAATAGCTGTGATGAAACTTCTTCAATGAAGACTATAATACGGGTGTCAAATATTTGGAGTTCAAACGCAGGGTTGTTGATTTATCTATGCAACAAATTCATAATATGTGTCTCAAACAGTTGACAATTAAATCAGTTACACACCGAATAAAGAGCTAGATCGCTCGATGTAGGGCAAAGCCAAATTTGAGAATCGGCCGGGCGCTTAGGGATATCGACTTAGGGATTCGCCACCTATGACCTTGTGCCTCACGGCAAGACACGTATAAGAGCCTCGCCGAGGAGCCTCAGGGGCGATACGTAAGATACGCTAGCGAGGTCTCTTGAAACTCAAAACTCCGCACACCCGGGATGGACCCTATGAGGGCGCATCTTGTAACACCCCTGGTGTTACTTTTCTAATTAAAATTTAATTAAGAAATAATCATGCATTATCATTATGCATTAAGGCATAAGATGCATTTCATGTTTAAAAATATATATCATGTGGTGTGTGCATATGCTATGCTTTCTTTTGGATGAATTGTTTGAGTAATAGTGTGAAGGGGTAATTTGATTTGTTTCCGAAAACCCTACATTTCTAACCCTCTTTTACCCCCTTTCATTTATTTCAAAATCTAAGCAAAATTTGCCAAAACTTCCAAAAGCTAGTTTGTAGATCTTTTTCTTGATAAACAAAAGATATGTACAAAGTTTTTGAAGTTTTTGAGTAATTTTAAAAGTAATTTTGAATTCAAATTTGCCCCTTTTTTGACCCCATTTCAAGAAGTCCAATTTCGAGGCTGATTTTCAAGATGCTTCTTTTATGAAATGTGTAGATCTTGAAAAGTTGAGAGAAGTTTGTTCTTGGAGATTTTTGAGTTCAGTTCAAAATTTGAAAGAAATTTGGAAAATAAGAAAAGAGGGAGAGCTGCTACAAGAGAAACCCTATTCCCTCCATGCTCACGCCATCTTGGGACTGCCGTAGGCGTCCCGCCGTGGCCTTCTCCGGCTTTCGGGCGGCGTCCACGAGCCACGCGGCTGGCTGGCCACGCCCGCACCCCGCCGGAGACGTCGTGAACCTGCTCGCTGTCTTTATCCCGGCCCAACCGACCCGCCGTCGTCGATTTCGTTCCGTTGCCGCCGTCGTCATTCCGTCGCCGGAAAAATTCGCCGTGCTTCCACCACCGCCGCCCACGCCACCTTACCACTAGCTCCGCCGCATCATTGCGATCGAAAGTGAGCCGGCCAGCGCCTCGTCTAGTAGCGGAAGCACCAGCCGCCGTCTTCTCGAGGTTCGGTCGACGCCGCCGGCTGCCCCTCCGTCGTCGGGTGCTCGGTGAACCTCGTGGAGCAGCGATCGATGATGTGGGGCCGAACAGCGGACTTTGCCGCAGCCCCGCCGCCGGCAACTCACCTCCGCCTCATTTGAGCATCGTCGGGGTGAGCTCAGTCCGCGCCGGGCTCTGCACTAGAGTCAGCGGACGCATGCCGCCCGGCGCTCGAAGATAGCGTAGTTGATCCGAGTTCGATTAAGTAGGGCGTTAGGGCCGCCGTGGTCTTGGAGGTTGAGTTACCCGCGAGCCGTCGATCGGCGGCCGCCATGGACTTGCCCGGCGTGATTGAGATGTGCTTGGAAAGGGGTAAAGGGTACCGGGGTGTAGCGAGAGAGGGGGACAGTCCGATCGGCCGGCGACCCCGGACGTGCGGTGGGTCAACCGCCTTCCGGGCGATGGGAGCTCCGCTCCGGCCGGACGGGGCATTTTTACTGTTGACCACCGGGGCGCTTTGTTTTTCTTTGGGCCAAGCCCCAAGAACTTTAGGCCCGATGGCCTTTTTTCTTTTCTAGAAATGCTTTATTAATTTTCTTTATAAGGAATCTCGCCTGCATTTTTGTTATTTTCATATAAATTCAAATCTTGGAAAATTTTTGTATCCCCGAGTATGTGTATATATGAAAATTTTGAAACTTTGATTTTGAGTAGTTTTTGCATGTTTTAAAAATACCATCTTTAATTGAAAAATGCATCTTCCATGATTTTTTATAAAATAAAATATTTATTCAAAAATCATGAAAATTTATTTGGTCTTGTTTTTATGATGTGACCTTCTTGTATAAAAAAGTTTGGAGTCGTTTTGAAATGTTTAAATTATTTTCTATTTTATGCTCTATTATTTTATGTGTTTAAATATAATGTTTAGTGTAGAATGATTTAGGTTTTGTGTGACTTTTGTGTTGTTTTGTGAAACTTGGATCATATCACAATCAAATGGTCCTTGAGAACTCCTTAGGCAATGGTGATGATATCTTGTAGAGTAGTTCAACAAGTTGGTTTTGTTGGGTTGCAACTTTATCGTGAAGGAAAGTTGTACTCAAGATGTTTATCATTTCATGCATCCATCAAGCATCATGTTTACCATTCCATCATGTTAAGCAATGCATCATTATTACGTGTAGTGAGCGAGAGTGATGTGGTTTACGATGACCAAGCTTTGGAGAAGGTGCATCCACCCGATGTGTTGATGTCAAGTGTGGCGTAGGTGGTCCAACCGGAATCTAACTTTTTCCTCGGGCAAAGGCAAGCCTGAAAGGTCCCTTGTGGTTTTTGGTAATTGAGTGTCAACATTAGGTGAACTAATATGTGTGATTGAGATAATACACGAGGGGAATTAGTTCACACATGATGATGCAATGGAGGAGCTTATTGCATATGAGACATGACATGGAGTCATGTGACCAAGGTGGTGAAGATCAAGACAAGGCTTGGCTTGATGGACCGGTTGCAAGTGTGAAGGGCAAGTCGAGAGACTTGGCGCCGATGGACCGACCTTAGCGGTGAAGAGCAATTGAGGTCAAGATCGATGGACCAAGAAGGTCATGTGATGATATGAAATGGATCATATCATTCTTGATCGTGTTGGTGCATGTGTTGCATCTAAGACTTGAAGATGGAGTGGAATGGAAATGCGCAAGGCAAAGGTATAACCTATAGGGCATTTCATTTCGCCGGTCATTGGTGTTTAGAGAAGTTTATGACCGGATTTAGGATAGATGGCCGTACTATCAAGAGGGGCAAACTTGTTTGCATATCGGTCATCTAGTGCCACTTGTGCGATCTAACTGCGGCGTGTTAGGATCAAGTGGCGTGCTAAGAGCTAACCCGGCCTTTGAAATGATTGTGAAAATGCTAACACACTTGCACATGGTGATGTACACTTGGTGGTGTTGGCACATTTGCAAAAGCGGCGGTGATTGCGAGGGGATGAGTTGGGTTTGGGAACCGCTCATCCTCAACCAAACAAGCTCGGCGGGCCGCTTCGAGAAAACGAGTTGCATATTTTCTATTGCGCGGATGCATCGTGGTGGTGAAAACATGCTATCCCTCGTGCTCAAGTTTGGTGTACTTGATGGGTAGCATGTCGAAGAGGCGTCGGTGATTGTGTGGAGTTTCGAAAAGCGGTGACGCGGGGAAGCACGCTGCCGGCCGACGCTCCGGTGGGTGCGTCGGCAGAGCCCCGAGCCGGTTTTCTTGACCGGATCTTCCTCGGACCGGAACCGGCCCGCATGGATGGGGCCAGCGTGTCGGTTGTGACGGACTCGCGGCCGGACTCACGGCCGGCTCGGTAGTGAGTCCTTCGGTGCGTCCTGGTCGAGCACCTAACTCTATTTTGGCTTGTGGCTATAAATAGATGGGGTGGGCGGCTTTGGTCGGTTCTTGAGCACATTCTAGCCTTGGTGGCTTGTATTGTGGTGCTTGAGAGCCCTCCCACTCACATATGCTTGATATCGTTCATCCGATTGAGTGAGAGATCGAGTTCTAGTGCGTTGCGTTGAGAGATCGCATTCGTGGCACTAGGTGATCGTGTTGCAAGCCCGGTGTGCTTGTTTCTCTTGGAGGTTGCCACCTCCTAGGCGGCTTGGTGGCAAGAGACTTCGTGAAGCACGCAAGGAAGCTTGTGCGGTGCTCGAAGAAGAGATTGTGAGAGGTTCGTGCTCACCTCGCGGGGGATCGTGAAGAGCAACTCTAGTGGAGCGTGTCATTGAGCTACCACACTTGTGTGTGGGTTCGCGCGGTACCCTCCGAGGGATTGGCTAGAGAACTCATCTTTGTGTGAGTGTCTCGACATGTGTGGGATTTGGCAGCGGCCATTAAGCTTGAGAATCATCACCGGGTGATTCGCCAAAACCGTGGAACCACTAAAGTGTTGTTCGACACAACGAGGAGTAGGGGAAGTTGGCAAGCTTCCCCGAGACCTCGGTAAAAAATCACCGGTGTCATCTTGTGTCCACACTTCGCGGTGGTTTGCAATCTCTTCATCACAAGCTTTGTTATTACATTCATATATATATTGTGCTTGTGCTTGAGTAGAGTAGTTGTGACTATCTAGCTTGTGTAGCTTGATTAGTTACTTTGCTTAGCTTGTGTAGCTAGGTATTTTGAGCCTTTGGGTTAGGCGTGTGTTGCCTTGTCCATTGTGCATCTAGTGAGCTTAGAGGCTTTGTGCTTGTGATTACTAGAATTGTGTAGGAGCTCACCCGTGCTTGAAGTACTAGTGCTTAGGTTTGTGTGACCTTGCATTAGAATTGATTAGGAGCTCAAGCTAGGCTTGTCACCTCACTCTTCTTGTGTAGGATCCTTTGTGAGGTGATTTAGAGTCTTAGTTAGAGGGGTGAAGTCTTGGCTAGACCGATAAGTTTAATTCGCATTTGTTTTAGGTTAGGCGTATGGTGCGATTAGTTTTTAAAAGGGACTATTCAAGTCCCCATCTCGACCCTTCAAAGCCCGGTTACATTAAACCCTTCCTTGATGTTTTAAAAGTTTTATATCACTTATGTCTATGCTATGTTGCATTAAGTAATTAGGAGTTGAGTGATAACCTATTTGCCGCATTACCATCCTTGTTTATTTCAATACCATCCTTGATAACATGTTTCATTTCGAAAATGCTTAGTGATGCTTAGCCCCTAATTAGTTAAGCTTTTTCATCAAAATGTTTATTTATGAATATGGTACCTTTTTGGAAGAATAATGAGGTGTAGAGTTTAACTTGAGAAGCCGGGACTGGGTTGTGCAGGGGTTGTCGGTGTGCTTGTCCCGTCAGGTGTCGGTTAAGGACCTTTCGTTGATTGGCCCTTGGATCAAGAACTTTGTTATCTGGCCACATATACGAGTAAGCCCGAGATCTCGGAGGTGAGCCAAATCGGGAACATTACAACCGCGCCAAGACGGGAGTGGAGAGATGGCGGGAGTATAAGTTACCCTCGTGGGTTAAAGTCCCGGATTGGAGGTGTACGGTACTCTCGGGTGGCGTGGGGACGCGGTTCCGTTTTGGGCCGGTCCAGTGAGGGTTGACATATGCAAGTTTAAGTTCTACATATGTCGTGTGGTGAGGTATCCCCATTTGGGTTTTAAGCGGTTCGAATCGGCGTTTGCTCCACGAGAAAAGGAGACTTGATCCTCGCACCGTCTTCGTAGTAATTGATGGAATATGGTTTTGAGGAAAGAAAGTTGGCTTATGAAAGAAATGTTTGCTCTAGAGTAGGATAACCTAGAGTATATGAACTACTAATATGAAATAAAAATGTTGAAAGTAAGGATTCACTTTTAGTAAGCTTTTACGCAAAAGAATTCTTGATTCTTGCTAAGCCTTACCTTGATTCCCCTAAACCCGCATTCCTAAGCCTTCTCCTATTTTCTTTAGTCGGGTAAGTCTTGTTGAGTACTCCCGTACTCGAGGGTTTGTTAACCCTTGTTGCGGGTGTTGACTCGTCTTTGTTAACCAAGGTTATGTCGGTGGGCACGACATGATCCGGGTTGTCTTCTAGTCTACTCGGCTTCCGCAAATTAATTAAGTTAAGTTTACTCAAATGTAACTTACTCATATTTTGTAAAATTAAAGTTATTATTCTTCCGAGATCTATATTTTTGTAACAAATGTTGTAATGTTGAAGCTACTCCTATGTTGATCCTGGTATGAGTGGTGAAATCGGGTTTCAGATGACACTCGACACTTCTTAATTTATTGCATGCATGGACCTGTTGTCGAGGTCTTTAGGACAATGAGTGCGTGTGGGCCCAATAATTAGGAGGTTCTGTTACACGTACAACAGTTATGGGTTGCCCTAGCCGGCCTGGCCGCTCTAGGGCTTTGTCGTCGTCGATCACCTGCTCATGGCAGTGGCGGCGAATGAGAGAGGAAGAGAAGAGAAATTAGGCTAAAGAGATTTATTTGTGTTGCGTTTGTCGATTGGATGTAGATGGGATCCAATCGGCCATGGACCTCATATATATAAGGTGGGGGTGGTCTTATCCCTCAAGGAGTCGAAACCCCTTCCAAAACGCGTCAAAACGCGAGCAAACCCGATCTGGACCTGCCAAAGTCGGCTAAACCGACCCCTAGGTCAGCTAAGTCGAGTCCCTTGGTCATGTGGGGGCTGTTTTCAGGCCAACATTAGTGGAAATCGGTTAAGCCGACTTGGGAGTCGGCTAAGCCGACCGACAGTTGGTAATTCTGGCTGAAATCTCCAAAAAAATCATAATTAATTTATTCAGACTCCAAACAGAACAAACCATATATGTTTTTCGATCAACTCAACGAGGGGAACACAATGGTGAAGTATGTTCTTGCATTTGAAGAATTTATGCAAGTCGGCTAAGCTGGCCTTAAGAGTCGGCTGAGCTGGATTCAAGCTGACCGGCTTGGGCGTTTGGGTGGTTGAGCCGGTTTATCTGGCTTGGCATCTAGCTAAGCCGGATTGGTGGTGGCCGACCTAGTTGTTGAGCCGGCTTGGTTGCTTGGGAAAATTGGCTAAGCTGGTTGGGCTGGCTCGTCATGGCTCGTCATCTTCTTCGTGGGTTCCATTGCTCCATTTGCGACGCCAATTGACCTCGATCATGTCCATAGCCATTGCAACTCATTCATGATGCCTAAAATTACCTTGGACAATTTTGAGTGTGAACACAAACATTTCATCTCATCTGCATATAGAGGTTTCTTCCATGGCTCGGAGACATTGCTGGGGGCGAGGGAGCTACGGAAGTGCAAGGCGCCGGCGAGAATGAATTTTTTCTTCCAGCTTGCTTTCCATCAACGTATTTGGACTACGGATTGACAAAAAAGTCAAGGCCTCTAGGACTCCGACTCCTGTGCTCTCTGTGGCCAAGAACCAGAGACGAGTGACCACCTCTTCGTGGGTTGCATTTTGGAGAGGGAGCTGTGGGTGGCGTTGCTCATACCTCTTGGTCTGGCGGACATTGCGTTGCACGGCGATGACTTGGTGGTTGTGTGCGCGTGTGCGGGTCTTTGTGGTGGCCAGACCCGCCTTTGTCTCCTTGGTCCTGCTCGTTGTTTGGATTCTCTAGAAGGAACACAATGATAGAACTTTTGCGAGAGAGTCCATAAACACCTGGATCTATGCAGTCGAGTGGTACGGGGCCGAAAGTCTAGGTCAAGGCCGGATTCAATACGCTATCGATAGTAGTTCTGTTCTAGTCGCTAAACCAAGTGGTCATGTAATTAAACTATTTAAGATCTAGTAGTAAGGTCTGTGGGGTTGGAATCTCCTTATGACTTCTCGTCGTCAGGTTGATGCCATGTTTGTTGGGCTCTCCTCCTATTAATGAAATAGGAGTGAATGAACTGACCTAAAAAAAAAAAAAAAGGAGATTTATCAACATCAAGAGAGATTCCAACTACTTGAATTGAAGGACAACGCATGTGCTAATGTGGTATAGGTCAGACAAGATGGTCACTCCAAACAAGAAACCTCATGAAAATTGAAGGTTATCTGTCCGTTGTTCTAGAGAGAAAAGAAACTAAACGAGAACAAGGATTGAGATTGACAGTGACAAGTGTTCCCCCATTCATTGCTTAATTATTCACTTCCATTTAAACGGAAACAGGTTTCCTAAAAGAGCCTATCGGTTCTGCATTGTTTTCCCTCTGCAACAATGGGATAATCAAACAACACGATATGGGAAACAGAATGGACAACATCCTAATGCCCTCGTGTAGGGAGCTCAGTACACCCACAACTAATTCATATAAGCTCTTTGAAACTTGTAGCTATGCTACAACTCTCAACAAGCAACTAATTTTATGTTAGGTTTTGTCATTTTTAGATGGGAAACTAATATAAGAGAAAATCACACATCTCTAGCCTAATGTCTCTAAAAATTGAAACACTGGGTTAATTCTAAGGATGAGAATATAGGGTGAAAGAGATGTCGTCTTGAGCAACAATCTTATTTATAGGGTTATTACACGTTTCTAAGAATATTCTTGTTTGTGGTCCATATACACTAATTCTGACCCTCAACATTCCAACAAATTGTTATGATTTTACTTTGTTCCACTTGTACTTGGAAGATTGCACTTGTAGGGGTCAAATGGTCATTTTGCACCATAATAACACATCTATGGAGTCACAATGGTGGTCTCCGATCTGATGGTCTGGATTATTTGTTATTTGACATGTATAAAAAGCAAGTATGTATAAGATTTTTGTTGTGTTTTTTAAATGCAATATATTTTTTCCTATTATTTATTTTTGTTAAGCACTTGAAAAGTAAAATACCCCCTGAAATGTTGAGTACCTAACAATGTTGAAAGCTGAAGGTTAGTTAGCAATACCTATGTCCATGTTGAGCACCTGACAATGTTGAACGTTGGTTAGCAATATCTCTGTCTAAATCAACTATCTTTTTGCTTAGAGTTGTTGGAATGGACACACATTTTTCTATTATAGTTGTTGTACAATAGTTAGAAGTGTTTTTTTAACTCAACCATATCAGGTTTTTGACAACTTAATCTATTATTTACGGGGGTCACAATGTTTAATTTTTACATGTAAAATGAACTCCAACTATATATTTCTGAACCACTTCATTTAGCTCTTGATCCTATTTTTATGCAGAATTTTTTTGGCACCCATGTTGTTTTAGGATGGTGGTTTCAGTACTTCTAATTTTGGTTTTCACATGTCAAGGCTAAGTGTTTTTAGCATCTATAGTGACTCGCGAGGTCTGATTTTTACAATTTATTCAGTTTTTTTTCTCATGATTGGTGTAATTGTTTGTTTTAGGATGGTCGTACATGTGTATTTTATATTCTTATTTTTGTGGTCTAAAATCATGTTTGGAATCTATGTTCAGATCTGTTTTTGACCAAGGAGGGTTGTAGAATATTCTTGTTTGTGGCCCTTATCCACTATTTCTGACCCTCATCATTCCAACAAATTGGTAAAACCAAATCAACATTATGTTATGATTTTACTTGGCTCCACTTGTACTTGGAAGATTGCACTTGTAAAATGGTCATTTTGCTCCATAACAACACATCTAGAAGCACACATGGCTTGGAGGGTAGGGCCCCACCTAGTGGCTCTTAGGTGAAAGCTACTTTGACATCTATGTGTGTTTTTTATTTTACCTGGTTGCCACATATAGTGTCAACAATCTTATATTTAGATATGAACAACTTAGCCATGAGGAGCGAAATTACCCAGTTTGTCTTTTGTGCATCGGTCAACTACGAGTCCTTCATGAAGTCACTTTGCCTCAGACACAACTTGTTCGATGACACCATGTGTGGCCATGACATCCTATCTAGGTTTCGAGGCCCAAATCTAGACCCACTACACCTACTATTTTGATACCAAAATCGATTAAGTTTGCAAATTGCATAGCTACTACGTATACGGCGTCAATACGTGTCCTCCATGTTCTCTCATCCTAGTGGGTCACCTAGTTTTCGCAACAGCTTACCTTGACTTGGTCCAACATCGGTTTAGACTCTAGTCATGCTTTTTTTTCGAGATCGGGCCATTCACCTGTTTTTGAATAAGAAAAAAATAGTTCTCAATACAACCAAACGTGTTCACGCAAAGTGAGGAGCCTTCATGATACATGCACACTACACCACCTAGCTACTGGAATCCTAAGAGATTATTACATAAGGAAATTTATGACCAAATCGGCAAGAAAGCGACCGTCTAGGCTCACCATACCGGACGTAAGAAGTAGGTTTCCATGGCTTCCCATGTCTTTGCCGTCAAGGGGGTGCGAAAGTGGTTTGGAATTCTTCAAAGGACGCTTAATCAGGTCGCTCAGTCTCCATCTCGAATCCACCTTGTGCGCCTGAGCCTCTGGCTTTGGTTCCGTGTACCAGCTCATAGCGGCAAGCTTAGCGCTCCTTTTGGGGACGTGGTCCGAGTTGTCCAGATATCCCACTCACGCCCTAACCATTCGTGTTCACCTAAGTCGTGGAGGTGACAACGAGATAGGCGGCATTAGTGGCTTCTTGAATGCATGGACGAAGTCATCAATCGATATTCTGGACGTTTTCATTAGGCGTGACCATCAATGGCCGGCATGGCTGAGCCGCTTTCGTCTGCATTATCCTGCTATAGCCGGAGGTCGTCCTGGACCATGGTTAGTGATCCCCAACCTGTTCCAGATCCAAGAATGAGGGCCTCGATGAGGTTTGGCATGAGGCGTAGACGTATGAGCCTGGGAGGCAAAGGTCCACCTCTTAGGTCGCCTCAGACACAACCTGGCCATTGAAACCAGTCTGAGGTGGCCTTTCAGACTCCACTTCATCCAGCATAGGGTCGAATACCCAACGTGGGACCTCTAAGTAACGGTTCACTGCAAGCACAAGCTCGGGATGCGCTGCACTTTCCTGTAATTCGCCTTCCTAAGTGGCGACGATCGACGAGGATGACATTGACACGACACACTGACCTCGCAGGACATGGGGTCCCAAGGTCTCTTAGCCAATGGCATGACCATTGCCAGGAGATCAGCGATTGACGATGTCTGCCGGCCATCTCCGGTCATGCTGTATTCATCGCCATCTTGCATAAACTCTTGCTTATTATTGACGTGTCCATTGCTGGTGTTCGCCGTCCACGATCCATCCTCCGCCCCTCGATTCCTGGGCTTTGCACGTTTTTCTCCCTAGTTGCAAGCTTACAAGTATGAAAGTTTTACAAGTATGAAAGTTCATATATGCCATAGTTCATCACTGTTTGGCTTACAAGTAACTAGGCTCAAAAGAATTTGCGCGTAATTATAAAAATCATATCCTCTTGAAATGCCCACTTTACAATGAAACCCATCCTCTTTGAAACCCATCCATCGATCGATAACAATTCACACGTTCCAACCTATTGTCTTCCAGCACCTAGCCGGGGCGTCCACTTGAAACCCCCCTTCTTCCTCTCCTCCGGCGTCAGCCTCGTGTAGTTCCTCCAATCCGCGTCAGCATCCTTGAGGTCGGGCACCTTGTTTGCCAGCCCGATGCAGCAGTTGGCGTGCATGGTACAGACTCTGTTCAGATCGCCATGATACTCGCAGAACCCGCTGAAATACATCGTCTCGACGGCCTCGATCCTCGCCTGCAGCTTGGCGACGAGCTCGTGCTTGATCTCGTTGAACACCCCCTGCTCGCTACCGCCGGGGAACCTTGCTCTAGCCGCTCGCCAGTACCTGAGCACCTCGACGCTCCGGTTCGTCGACCTCATGTAGTAGAGCCCCGTGTTGAGCGTGTTGTTCAGGGGAGCAAACACGTCCCTGAAGTAGTCTGTCGACAAGCTCATGTCGGCGTAGATGGAGATGTGGCGGAACGGGTTGCGAAGCCATATCATGTCGGCGTCCTGCAGCAGGCGGCGGTGGCAGGCCAAAGCAAAGCTGAGAATGAAGCTAATAAATGGTAGGTAGTTTAGCTGTTTAGGTCAAAAATGAGTCTTGGGAGATCATCTTGCCGTGAAGAGGAAGTTGTAGCCGAGCTCGAGGATGCGCTGCTGGAAAGAGAGCTTGAGCCACACCAGCTCCAGGAATTCCTTGGTCATGAACCTGTTGGCCGAGCTCAAGTTCGCCGTTGACTTGTTCACCTCCAGGAGGTAGCAGTAAGGGTGAACGGCCTTGCAGCGGGCGAACCCACCGGCGTCGACGGCGATGACCAGGACGTGGTTGAGGAAGTGCTCTATGTCCTCGCCGTTCCTGAAGCTCTCACGGTAGATGTCCAGCAGGGAGCCGGGCTGCGCCCATGCCTCGTTCACCAACGTGAGGATCACCGTCCTGTCCTCCATGGCCACTCTCGGGAGAAGCTCGGCTAGGCCTGCGAACCCGACCTGCGATCGAATGAGATACATATACATGCGATCGATCGATATATACCACATCATCCATATCAGCTTACATGCATATTGCTTCTGTCATGACATATAGTACATATATTGATATATACCTCTGCTTGATCATGAGCCCGCGGGCCAGCGGACTGCCGGGTTCCACTGCTTGCCCAGCTCATGGAGATGCTGGACAAGCCGTTGCCGAGCCGGTCGGACGCCAGGAACAAGAGGAAGACTGTGGGCAGAGCCGCGCCGAGGAGGAAGGACACCAGGTGACTGCTGTCCTTGCCTCCAAACCCCATGTTGGCTGTTGTTCGTCTCCGAATTCAAAATTTCAAACTGCAACGATGACAACGCTAGTCATGCATGTACTATATCTCTGCCCCTGTTAGCGAGGAGCCTCTGGATCTTTCTCCCCATGATAAGGCCAGATCAAAATGCTGCTGGTTTGCTACACCTACTATCCCATCTTCCCATTTTCCACGCACTTCCTAAACTTCTCGTTGGCTAAATCTTGGTCACGCACACGGTTACGGCCAACTTGTGTCCAATGGTCCAATAGGCATGCTGAATCGGTCTCGAGATTTACCGGCCGGGTCACAATTTTCGTTTGACTCAGCAATAGCATCAAACGGAGATATTCGTACAGTTACAGTATTTCTAACCTTGAAGCTGGGATATGTTTTTTGATCTTCATCGTGCGTCCAATTAATCGTTCATCTCACCAACCGAATAAACTTCCATTTTTTGCCAAAGAAGGAAAAACTCTTCTTCTTCTTTTTTTTTTATCTTTTCCCTATTTCTAAGTCGTCACAAGGCTGGCGTACGTATATCTTTATGTCACATATACTCCGCGACTAACGCGCAGCGGTTAGCTAGCTAGGGTCATAGGGGACAACGACCTCTACCTGCCCTGCCGTGATGTATCACAACTAGTATAGTACCCCTCCGTCCTAAAATAAAATGGCGTTTTTCGTTCGCGGGGAAAAAACTACCGAGTAATTATTAAAATATATAAATATTTATATTAGCTCATATTTAATTGATGAAAAGGCAACCTAAAAAGTGCTACAGTAATTGTCATATCAAATCTTTTACGCATAAATGGAGCATTAAATGTACGTAAATAAAAAACTAATGACATAGTTTGGTTGAAAAAGGCGAGACAAATCTTTTGAGCCTAGTTAGTCCATGTATGCGACAATAATTACCAAATACAAACGAAAAGTGCTACTGATGGCGAACCCAATATATTTCACCAACTAAACACACCCTAATTAGTATCATCGGAAAGATCTTTAAATCTAGTTCTTTAATGAATTTATTTGAAAATATAAATATTGCACATATTTTATACAAATCGAGTCAAATTTTGTGCAACGAAAACCTAAAATGTCATTTATTTTGAGACCAAGGGAGTATATAGTAAGAGCAACCACAATGTTGCAAGAAAAGCAGTCCATAGGAGTTAAAATATTTTTTTTTTTTTTGAGACCACGCCCACCGAAATCGGTAGCGTTTTTCATTAAGCAGAGTGTTGACAACACAAACACGAAGGACCACCTATCTGGTAACACCACGATTACTGACAGGCCGCCGACAAGCAGAGAAACAAAGCAAAGAAAAGAAGAAAAACAAGAACGAAAAAAGAAAAGCTAGAAGCGACGGAAAAGAAAGCTAGCGCAAGCAGGACGCGCCAACGCCCGAGCGGCGACAACTCAGCGCCTCTTCTGAAACACCAACGCCATCGATGCCGCGGTCGGGCCAACTCCTGCCAAGCCCGGACACATTGAGGTCCAAAGCTGCCACGTCGAAGCCTCCATTGAGCAGGACATTCAGGCACCGCTGCTTGTACTTTCGGTCATGTCACCCTTGAAAGCCCCTCTCGAACTTGGCCCCAATCTCGAGTCCACCTCATCTTCTTGGACGTCGTAGCCCAATTTCTCGGCAACACCTTTTCGCCCTGCACGGTAGCATTTGCGGACGCAGCGGCACGGCCGCAATCCCGCCACTACGGCGCGGGGACTTAATGGAGATAGGCGTGCGGCGAAGGGGCGCAACCAGCGGCCTGCCGGATGGCCCCGGGGTGGAAGCGGGATGCAGATTTCCTCCTCCGGCCTAGCTTGAACCTCGTTGATGGCTTGGTGTGCCCGGCCGGCCTCACCACGGAAGGACCACGGACTGCCCAAGTCGTCGGAGACATGGGGAGTTGCCATCAACCGGCGAGACATGGTGTGTCGGCATTTGCGAGGGGCTCGAGCACGGGGGCCGCGGTCGGTCCGTTGAACTCACAATCCGCGTGGCGTCCATGTCAGCCACCTCGCGCCACGGCATCGGCGAGGCCAGAGATAGCGGCGAAGTGGGTCGCCCCGCGGTGTATGCGGGCCCTCGGTGAGGCGAGGCGAGCGGGCGCGCGGCGAGGGACGCGACAAGCTCGTCGAGGCATCGGGTCGACCCGGACGGGAGGCCCATAAGCTCACACAGCGCTGCCTGGCCGGTCGGCGGGGGGCGACATCCACGGTCGCGAGTGCGGCGTCTTGGCGTCTCCACGGTTCCTTTTTGTGTCCATGGCTCGCGTCGTGTGGCAAGGCGCTGCGGCGGCCGCGGCGATCCTCGGCCGGTGCCCACTACCTCCAGCCGGAGGCGCGGGCGGATCACGGAAAGCCGCAAGCCCAATAGTCCTTGGCCCGAGGCACCGGAAGCAGCGGCCAGCGCCAAACCACGGCATGGTCGTGGTGCTCCCTCCGCGGGGCCCCAACCTCCACCACCTTGGGTCGTCCGTGCGGCGTCGTCGGCGCAGCGGTGACCTCGGCCGGCGTTGCGGCTCCAGCACCCCAACGGCGCGCCCAGCTCGGCGGGGGTGGGCTGCGGAAGGACCTCTGCCCGGCGGGTGGCGTCGGGCGAAGCACGGCAGCGGGGCCCGGCCTCCGAATGGGCGAGGGAACCCCTCTCCACCGTGAGGCGAAGCGTCGCCATTGGCTGTCGTGCGCCGTCGCCGTCGGCGCGCCGCGCGCGGCGCTTAGGGCGGCCGGCGGCGGCGACTCCGGCGAACCCGCCTCGGGTCAGCGGAGGCCGACCCATCACATCGGCGAGGCTGCCGCGACTGCGCCGGAGATAGCGCGGCATTTCGGCTGAAGTCGACCTCACTCGTGCGGCTGCACATCACCCGGCGAGACATGGGTTCTGCGGCGGGATCCGGGAGCCGTCCGTGGGCGGAAGGTGTGGCGCCCAGGGGAGCGCGGGCTGGAAGCGACCCGAGGCTGCCAGCGCCTCGGCCGTGGAGCACCGGCTCCCCACCGGGTGGCGACCGCGGCCGAGGCGGTCACCACCACGTGGTGGCCGCGAGGCAGGTGGTCACGGAAAGCCCGCCGCCGTCGGCGGCTCCCTCTTCCGTCGTCGGAGAATCGGGGAGGGCGACCTCCTCGTCCCACGGCCCAGGTTTGGGAGCGCCGGAGGAGCGGGGTAGAAGGGCGGCGACGCCCGGAGAAAATGAGAGTGTGGGGGTGCTGGCGGCGATCGGCCAGCGGCGACAACTCGTGTCGCGGCGGCAGCGAGGGTGGGGTGGCGTCGGGGAGGGATAGACCTCGGGCGCCGGGCGAAGACGCCCGGCGTTGACCCGGGCTGCGCGGTGTCGATGGCGAGGCCGACGGAGGGCGTAGCCTCGATCTCCGCAACCAGCGGGCGCGGGGGCAGGCGGGCCTCACGTGAAGGCGCCCGCGGCGATCCCGGATCCCGATGCGGGCATCGGCGTGGGGGCTAGGAGCTGGTCGGGCGGCCGCCGGCATGAAGGTGGAGGAGGGGCGTCGCCATGTCGCCGAGAGGAAGGATAATGGTCGGGAACCGGACAGTCTAGGAGTTAAAATATTGTCTATCAGCCAACTAAAACATTGTGGGAGTAGACCATAAAGAAGTTCATAGCACCAGCTATCCATAGACTTATGAACTAGACATAGCGCCAGCTATCTCACCAACCTCTGGCACATCTGGTTGTTGTGACCATGGCGACGAATGGAGTTGAGATTGGGGGCGCCGCCTTGCGCCATGGGGAGTTCGCTGGTTTCTTGCGGCACCGCCGCTCAGGTGCGCTTTTGGAGGTCGCGCGGCGGGTGGCCACATCTGTCCTCGCTATGGGAGTTGGAGGATCCTCGATCTGCAAAGGGCCGCGGGTGTCTGGCGGCACAGCAGCACACCAGATTCAGCACGTTTCTGGTTGACGGCAAGCCGGAGGCCATCATCGGGAGCATCTGCGCGCGTCAAGGCCGCACAATAGGCCATCCACGGGTGCTCAATGCCTTTGCCTCTGATGTACGATCCGGTCGTTGTACGCGCGCGCGCGAGAGAGAGAGAGAGAGAGAGAGAGAGAGAGGAGGGATCGAGGGGTAGCAGTCGGTTGGGCTTTTTGATTTTTTTTATTTGTTGATGGGCCCATACTTCTGGTCCATTGAGACTACAACATTGTGACACTAGGAATAGCTAAGGACTACTGACATAAAAGCTGTGTATATGAACTACATGGTCCATATACATTGCGGTTGCTCTAAAGCATACGTACGATCGATTTTACACGCACACATGTGTGCTAAGTGCGCGTGATGGGACAAGCTCTACCTGGGGTTTTCCTTGTCAACCACTCTTGTCCGATGGTTTAGAACGCAATACATTTTCTAGAAGTACTCCTATATATATATACCGCGGCATCAAGTGCCTTGTGTGCTCCTCAAAATTAATGTGGCCAAGGCATTTGATACGATAGCACGACCTTCTCTCCTGGAAGTGTTGCGGGTTTCGGTCTTCGTTGGAGTAATTGGATCTCCATCATTCTATCCTCTTGGAGCACCAAGGTGTTGCCTAATGTGGTGTGCCAGGGCAGCGCATTTGTCATGCCCAGGGGTGAGCTAAGGCGACCCACTATCGCCAATGCTTTTTGCTCTAGTAATGGATGTGCTCAACCATATATCTTGCACTTGATGGAGACGAACGATTACCTGACCCCGATTCCAGGGCAATATGTCAGCGGCGAGGGGGTAAGCTACGCGGATGATTTGGTCATCTTCCGCTCCTAACGAGAGTAGCCTTTTGGAGGTCAAAGAAGCGCTTCAGATCTTCGGTCTCGCCTCTGGTCTGTTCTCCAACTTCGACAAAAGTGTAGCCACACCTATCTGCTGATCGCCAGAAGATCCAGACTGTATTCAGCGAATTATGGCTTGCCGCATTTAGGAACTCCCGTGACAGTATTTGGGGATCCCTCTGTCCATTCATAGGCTCAAGCGATCCGAGGAGTAGGCTATGATTGACAACATCGCAGCTCGCGTACCAGGTTGGAAGGGGCAGCTGCTGAATCCCTGCGAACCAATCTGTAGCTATACCACGAAATGATATCTGTACAACTAAATCCGTTCAAATTGTAGTTCGTTTGACTTTTTCAACCCCAAGTTTGACCACTCATCTTATTTAAATATTTGTGTAAAATATCACTTCTTTTGTTGTGGCATGCTTTATTAACAAAAAAAGTCCTTAAGAATGACTTAAATTTGACTATGTTTATATAATTTTTTTTTTTGAATAAGACGAGTGGTCAAATTTATAGGTTGAAAAAAAAGTCAAATGAATTATAATTTGGACGGGAGGGATATACGTGCATATATTAGTGAGTGTATATATTAGTGAGTGTATGTATTGTGTTAAAAAAAATATTGTAGTGTATATACACTTGAAAAAGTCAAACTTGGAGTAGTACTTATAGAGATGGATACACGTGCATATATTAGTGAGTGTATGTATTGTGTTTAAAAAATATTATAATGCTCATTTAGCCACTTGAGGTTGCACTTCTCAAGGCTTACGCCAACCTATGGAATCCCGGCACCTAGTCGGGTAAGTCCACTTGAAAGCACCCTTCTGCCTCGTCTCCTGCCTCGTCTCCGGCGTCAGGCTCGTGTAGTTCTTCCAGTCCGCGGCAAAGTCCTTGAGATCGTGCACCTTGGTGTCCAGCCCGACGCAGCAATCTGCGTGGATGGTGCAGATCTTCTCCGGGTCGTCGTGGTACTCGCAGATCCCTCCATAGTACACCGTGTCCAGCGGCTCGATCTTGACCTGCAGCTTGTCGACGAGCTCGTGTCTGATGTTGACGAACACCGCCTGGTCGTGCTGCCCCGGGAACCTCTCCTGGCCGCCCGCCAGTACTTCATCATCTGGATGGTCCGGTTCGTCGATTTCATGTAGTAGAGGCCTGTGTTGAGCGGGTTGTCCAGCGGCGCCCGCGACGGCTTGAAGTCGTCCGACGAGCAGCTCATGTCGGCGTACACGGGAAAGTGCCGGAACGGGTTGCGAAACCATAACATGTCGCAGTCCTGATCAGTCATCAGTGTAGTACTATATCAGTCGTCGATTCTTCTCCAATTTTCAACTGATAATAAGTTGCAAGTTAAAGGCATCGAAATTGGCGCATGCATGATCTTGCCGTGAAGAGGAAGTTGTAGCCGAGTTCAAGCACGCGCTGCTGGAAGACAAGCTTGGTCCAGACGAGCTCCAGGTAGTCAGGGGTCATGAACGGCTTGGCGGAGCTCATGTCCACGGACGTGACGTTGAGGAGGTAGCAGTGGGGGTGCACGGCCTGGCAACGGTGGAAACCGCGGGCGTCGAGGGCGACCACGAGGAGGTGGTCGAGCAGGTGCGCGGTGTCCTCGCCGTTCTTGAAGCTGTCAAGGTAGAGGTCCAGCAGGGAGCCTGGCTGCGCCCATGCCTCGTTCACCGACGTGATGATCACCGTCCTGTCGTCCATGGCAACCCTCGGTAGCAGCTCGGCTAGGCCCTTGAACACGACCTGTGCTGTGCATGATCGTCAATTCAAGTCTCGGGTACATTGGCGCAGGTGCACGTACAACCACCATGCAGTTTGGGAATTGGGAGAAGAGTTTTATGCACGCATATAACAAAGCTTACAAAGTTACAAGCACACAAATAAACAAAAGACTGCCGCAGACAGACAGCAGTCTCCTGAATAGATCGATTAACGTGCGCGTTACCTCATTTGAATCGTAGTCACCCGCCGGGCCCGCTCCTCCAGCTGCTGGAGATGCTGAAGAGGCCCTCACTGAGGCGGTCGGACGCGAGGAAGAAGAGAAGGGCAGTGGGCAGCGCCGCGCCGAGGAGGAACGACACCGCGTGGCTGCCGGCCGCCTCCTTGCTCCTCGAAACCACAGCCACATGGTCATGTCTTCCGGCTATAGCTAGCTAGCTGCAGATATTCACCTACCCTGTATGCATGTTGATCGATCGGCAACGCAACGACACACGAACGAACGTGTATTGCTTCATTTCCATGGACATGTCTACTTAAAAAACGCCAGCCTTTCCTTAATTTTAGTCTGGTCGTACGTGGACTTGTTGTCAAGGAAACAGTGCGCGATGAGCCAATAGGACGTACGAGCGATCAAGTGTCAAGCCCATGCCACGGCACGGTTTGACGCGCGAGATACCGCCAGCGGCGTATGTTATTTCGGGGTCGGTCCGTCTCTATTTTTGTCAATGATCGAGACTGTAGCTTCGAAGAATATTTGCTAGCTGAAGCTTCACCTTCCGACTATCCTGAAAAATGGCATGCAGTACAAAGAAGAAAATCCCAGGTTTTGACACAGTCGACTTACAATACAGGCTGCGCTAGGATGATTAGTCGCCCACTACAGAGACTTGACGAGAGCGTTTATTTCCGTGACGAATTTTATTTGCTCTCCAGAGTTGAAACTTCAAAAGTTGTCTTTGGAAGCTTAGAAACAATTTGTGTTTTCACAGAAATCAGTAGAGGAGTATGGTTGTACTCTTTTACCAGATTGCAAAGACTCTACAAAATTGGTCAATTCTGTGCCTCTGGAACAGAAGGATACTTTACTCCTGAAGATGGTGGAGATAAAGAAACGTCAAAAGTTCAATCTATCTAGCTCACCCATTTTTTCTCCTCCCAACAACGCTATACATCTTCCTCCTCGCCCCAGCCACTCCACGCAGCCCACGGATCTCGGCTTTCTGCGACGAGCTCTAGCCATGGTGCCCCTGGCCTAGACCTGACCGGGCCATCATCCCGCCCGCCTACCCAGCCTACCTTCCTCGAACCCACTTTCTAAGCCTGTCGGAGTTTTAGAAGAATAGGAGACATGCCATATTTGGTCAAGAGAAAATTCGAGTGGCGTATTGCTTCAAATCACTAGAGTGAGCTAGAGCTTTTCTCCCAAAAGCTTCTTCTGTCGAAGTCATTTTTCACATATAAGGCTTGTTTAGTACAGCTCACAACAGCTTCAAAGCTATTGTGAGCTGTTTTCTTCGACAAACATCTCTCCCCTCTCACGAATAAATGGAATAGAGAGAGCTGAAAAAAGTAGCTTTTATTTAAGCTCTCTCATTTATTTCTTTCTCACATCCATGTATGAAGTTATTTGTGTAGCTATTTTGCCAAACAATGTTTTCAAAACAGCTCAACTTTACCTAGAGAGTTGCTGATGAACATGAAGTTTTGCTTTACTAGTGAAGCAAGTTGTGCCAAACGAAGACATATACTGTACACATACGGTGGGTTTTGCTAATAAGCAACTAAGCTATGCCAAACGAACCAGATACTTTACACATACGGTGGGTTTTGCTAATTAATAAGCAACAATTAGTCACCGGTGGATACATTTTATCGGCGGCGGGGTACCGGTTTGGCGACGCGCGCCACCCTGCACTGGCTCCAGTCAGTACGACCACATAAAGATGGAATTCGACGTGCATGTCCGAGGACAGAAGACTCAGAGACAATGACCAGATGGCCTGTCCTAGCACGTACAATATATATTTTTTTTGTAGACTTCACCCGTACTGCATTAAGAGAAAGGCGAAAAGAATGGCCGTAACGAATACAAAGAGGGGCCGCGAGTAACCCTCGGGTTACCCACGAAATCCCGATACAAACAAACAACAAGAAGCGAGAGAGGAGAGATGGGGCGGACCCTCCAACTAAAAACCCGACAGCTGAATCTATTACAATTTAAAACACACAACACCGGGTAGCTAGCGGCGAACGAGAGCCAAATGCGACAACAGCGGCAAAGCATCGCTAGTACAACGGCGACAAAGCATCCGATAGAACTCGGCGGCAAAGCATCCGTCGGACCAACCTCGGCGACAAAGCATCTGCGGGAAAATACGGCGACAACAACGGCGGCAAAGCATCCGCCCGGCGGCGACCCGCGACCTCGCGGCAGCGCGCACACGAAAGCGAGCTGCGTGCTTGGCCCGGCGTGACCTCGGCCGGCAGCGCATACGGAAACACAAGCTCATGACGACCCGCGACCTCGGCGGCACACGCACACCGAAAATGCAAGCTCACAATGGATACCACGGCGGCAAAGCATCCGCCCAAACAGCGAAGAGCAAGCACCTCGGCGGCAAAGCATCATAGGAGCGACAACGACGAGCTACCACGGTCGCCCGACTAGACACACGGGTGGCGATAGCGAGAAGCACAAGTAGGGCGATAAGGCGATCAAAGCGACCAAGGCGTAGGAGCGGCGGGCGTAGTGATTGCGAGGAGTGCTCGGCGTCGCCGAAGAAGATCGGCGGCGTTACGCGAGCCGACAATGCACAAAAGAGCGCCATAGAGGTCTTTCGACAGCCCTAGCGCTGCGGGGCGAACACCGCCATCTTCCAACGAGCGTAGGCATCCCTACTTAAATCGATCCGCGGTGGGAGTGGCCGTGCGGCTTCCACGAAGCCTCGAAGCGGCACACACCTGCACCACTAAGCCCCACACACACACCACGGGGCTTTTACGCGGAGGCAGGAAGAAGGATCATGACGCCGAACAGCGGTGTCGCTGAAATTGAATGAGCAGCCCCCACAAAAAAGGAATGTGGGCGCACGAGGGCGTCGCTTTCACTACTGGCCCAAGGCCTAAGCTGAGGCTTTCGCCCAATCCGAAGAGCAGCCTGGCGGTGCACGGGCCGGGGTGGACAACGGCGGCTACGCCATGGCCCAGCGGACGGTACCGACCCGCCCGGTCCCGGAACAAGGCTGGCGGCCGGGAGCAACCCGAATCGATCGCGGCTAGGGGCCGCCACCAGCGGGGGGGGGGGCAGATCCATGGCCCAAGGGGCAGGATCGGCCGCCAGCCGCCACCGGCTGGGCCGCCGGGGAGCGGGGCGCCGCTGGTTTGCCATGGCGCCGAAGTCGGAACCCACCGCGGGGTGGGGGTGCGAGGGCGAGTTGATGCGGATCCGGCTCGGGAGAGGCGGTGAGTCCCGGCCGGTTGCCCGTCGAGGGGCCGCCCGCCGGAAGATACACGGACGGCCGACGCCGCCGGCGGGGCGAAGCGAGCATGGCACCGCAGCGAGGGTAGATCCTAGTAGCAAGACGCCCGGATCCGCCCAAGGGCGCCGAGGTCGACGTAGCCGGTGAGGTTGTAGGTGGAGGGAGCGGGAAGGTTTGGGGGTGGAAGAGGGGTGGAGGTGCAGCGGAGCTCCGTTTTGGGAGGACCCACACAGCCAAACCCCACTTTAATGGGTCCTTAATCTTACGTATTAGTGCAGGATCACGCGCTAATACGTCAATATAGACAAGAGTGGACACAGATTTATTTTAAAAGGTGTCGAAGCTTTATTGATAGGATAAATAGGTCTTACATAAGTGGCCCGAGGGTCACGGTCTTATTACACAACATTGTAGGTAGGCATAGGGGTCTTTGTGGCACTTTATTTATCGATGCTCACTGGCGTCTAGTGGTCCTAGTCTACCACACCCACAAGCATACTTGGCGTAGGGGTGAAACCCTAGTATCAATATCTTAGGTCCTAGCAAATCCAAAAAGCGTTACGTCTAGTCCTCCTGCGGGGAAATCCTGCGTGTTCATCGTGGCGAAGTCCTCCTCTAAGCGAAGTGCGAAAATAACAGCGGGTGAGTACAAAGGTACTCGGCAAGTCCAAACCTAGGGGTTGGTGATTATTATGGGTTTGGGCCATAGCGGGGACTCTAAAACTGCCCTCACTAGTTCCCGATCAGATTACATGGTCTTCGCTTCACAAAACACAAGCGGTTAGCATCGTCGGGGTTAAACTAATCATAGATGATCTGTCCCTAGCGGTTGCCCATTCCAAGGGCGTGGCTATTGAATAGGTTTAAGTAACTCTGCGAGAGGTTGTACAATTTCCCCACCACGATGAACATACTCCTTCGGTGATCGGGCGGGTAAGAATAATCAACAAGATCCGTGCCAGCTTGGCGGCCAACCTAGGTCTCTATATAATTCCCACCACGGTTTCGGGGATTGGAAGGATGGCGCATCATCTGAACAATATGGTGATACCAAATCACCCACGGCTTTCTGGTAATACCTTATTACCCAACCTATATCGTCGAACCTCATACTCATAATCATTAATCATAAATCGGTGTCACCACGCCCAAAACAACAACTTCGTGGAGGATAGCAACCACGCCAACCGGACCATGGGGCCACTCTCCCCATGTGCGCTCTCGATAGACCGTTTGCCTTCTCGGTCTCCTAGGTTAGGAATCATACTTTGACCTAGCGGGGTGTGAGATCAGGTCACCCCATCGGCGGCGTGTGGTTGTACGAATATCGTACTAGGTGGATGGTCTATGAACCGGTCCTTAAGGAGGCGAGTATCTCTCCGCGGGATTCATCCCCGATTGTGACTAGTCCACCTCCATGTAGAATATCACCACTCACCTTTTTGTTGGTATGGTTCATATTATTATCGATTATATTAATCTCATACTTCGATCATATCACGGTTGTAACAATAGTCATCATCTCATGCAATCGGCATAAACTCATATATCATAATAATCGCATCTCATCGGTATTTACCATGATCATCATCTTATAAGATTAGGTTGATTAATTAGGTCACTATTATTAAGGGGGGTAAGGACTTGCCATGGTTACGAAGTAGTCTTACGGCTCAGGAGCGTAGTGAGGGGTCGTCTCGTTCTGGTTGAGGTCTTCGTCGGCTACTCTCGTCTGGCGGCGGCGATTACACAGAAATTAATAAGGCAATTGAATAGTGATAAAATAAACCATGTGATGATATATAAAACCAGAAACAATGGATAAAGCTCGATTTTAGAAAAATAGCGGAAGTGGTTTGACCCAATTTGGAGTTACGGTTAGGAAGTTATGATTTTAGAAGTTTAATTCGGTGATAAACATGGTGGGATTTTTTATGTCATTATTTTATTAGTGAAAAAATATAATAAAAATCATGACAATTATCTCCACAAGGTCTAGTTTATTTACATATTTTTCTGGAATTTTTTGAGGTCAGGAACATGTACTTATAGCATCGGGTGCGGTTCTCGGGTGCACATAGCATTTTCCTATAGGAACACACACCGCATTTGTATCCTCCACAGGCGACGGCCGGTGGGTCCATTCGCCACGTGTCCCGACGGGAGGAACAGCGTCGGTTAGGAATAGCCCGCGTGGCTGCCGTTCATTGGGTGCCGTGCGGACGGCGTTACGGGTGGTGGCAGCGTCGGGCGGGACATCCGTCCGCCCGCGTCCCGGCGGCGACTTCGCCGGAAGATGGCCGGAAACGGCCGTCGATTTGCTGTTCATCGTCGCGTGGAGTCCCTATGATCCTCTCGTCGCCACGATGGCGTTGGTGGGTGGTAGGGACGGCGGAGCGGCTTCCTTCCACGGCGGCGTGGCCGGTTCTTAGCGGCGGCGGCGGCTAGCGGTGGTGCTAGGTTGCGTAGGGCTCACTAGGTGAGGAAAGAAAGGGAAGTGTTTGGGAGCGTGCCGACTTGCCAATTGCACTCGGCGTCGACCAGCGCCGGCGCCTTTCGTGACCTAGCTCCGGGTTTGGATTTGGGAAAGCTTCGGACTGCGGCGGGGAAGGGAGAGGAGTTAGCAAAGCGCGAGCACGGCGTGTTCTGCTCCTTGCGGAGCTCTCGCTCTTTGGGCGAGGTCGGTGGCTCGCCGGGCGAGTATTTATAGCGAGTGCCGCGGGGTCTCCGTGAGATATTTTTCGCGCGTCCGTCGATCTTTTCGACAACGGCGCTATGCTCGTGGACTCTAGCTTGCCCCTCTGCTCCGCCTCGTGTCCGGATCGGTCGGCTGGGGCGGGTCATGGCGGGTGGTCGTTGTCGTTAATACCGGGGCAACAGGCGTCGAGTTTTCTCTTATTATTGAGTCGTGTGGCGGGCGATGCACAGCAGGCGTGCGTACCCGATCCAGCAGCGGCCTGTGTTCGGTCGTCGCACCTGTCTTGTGGTGCAGCGGGGCTGCTTCGGCAAGCAGGTGGCTCATTTGTGCGGCGTGTCGTCGTCGTATTTGTCTTTGGTCTGCGGCATGAGCGGCACTCGCGTTCGTTGAGCTTTCTTGAAGGCTCGTGCTCCCTTTGCTCCATGGTCTCCTCCCTCTGGCGATGCGGCGAAGACGAGCTGGCGGGGGCGAAACTGTGCGACGGTCGTCGTGGCGACGGCCGGGGAAGAAAGAAGAAGTGGATCCCTTTCGTCGGTGTTGGAGAAAAGGGAAAGGGGGCCGCGTGGCACTTTGAAAGCGGTTGGGCCGGCCATGCGGGAAGAAAGAAGGAGGGAAGGAAGGGAGGAATGGGCGGGCTGGTTTCATTTCTCTTTCCTTCTTCTTTTCCTCTTTCTCTTTTCCTTTTCTTTCTCTCACTTTTCTTGTTCCTTTATTCTTTTATTAATTGTAACTCCACTTTAGGTCTTACCCAAAACTTGTCAAATAAATTTGAGGTGTCAAAATAAATGGAAATCATCAAAGTGTCAAGCCAAAACATGATTATCGAAAAAGTTTAAATTTTTAGCGAATTTTTAAAACGGTCAAAAATGAGGGGTGTTACACCACCGCTTGCCGCCCCGCCGCCGCCCGCGGGAAGAACAGCGGCGGCGGCGAGGAGGCGAGTGGGGGTAGGGGGGTGGGGGTGGGGGTCAGCGGCGGCGGGGCTTGAAGCCCCGGTCGCCCGTTGGGGCGCTCGGGGAAAACGGCTCCTCACTCCTCGCCAATGGATACCGGTCAGCACCTTGTACAGTATATATTCATGTCACATTTCTTCAATCTACCATTCCAAACACTATATATAGGACGACTGTGGCTCCAAACAAATTCAAGATCCTTGTGCGAATATGGAGCGAAACATGTGGTGCATAGAGTTTAGGGTATGAAGTGCTTCTTAGCTTGCAGACAATCAAATTGCCAAGGCTATCTGTTTCAAAAGTTCAGCATTCTATATACTTGGGTAGTAAGCACAATTTAACTGCGCATATATAGCACGGTAGTATTAGCCAGGTTATAGGTACTAGGTTTTATTTTTTTCTTAGCAATTATATTTGCAAGTGATTAGAATGATAATACCAAATGACATATGTGTATTTTTTTCGCACCAACAACATCACTATAGACCTGGTAGAACCACAAGAACTGAGATTGAGGTCCCTTGCATTGCATTGCGGACTAATTTTTGGTCCACTATTTCACCACAAGGGCTGTCACAACTAAAAACATGATAATCTGATGATAAATGCAAAAAAAGTACATGAATCAACACAAATAAATCATAGATGGCCGGTATGCAGGACTGCGACATGGTATGGTTTCTAGGGACCGCCTCTAAAAAACCCATCGATCTGCAGCCGTCCCTAGAAATACTGTATGCATATATATCTATATAAGTCTGTATTGTCAAATTTGTTTTTAAAATATTTTTTTGAGGTAATTTGTTTTTAAAATATTATAAAGGCTCATATTACCCACTTGAGATTGCTCTTTTCACGGCTTACGCCAATGTATGGAATCCCTGCACCTAGTCGGGTACGTCCACTTGAAATCACCCTTCTTCCTCGCCTCCGGTGTCAGGCTCGTGTAGTTCTTCCAGTCCGCGGCAAAGGCCTTGAGATCGTGCACCTTGTTGTCCAACCCAATGCAGCAGTCGGCGTGGATGGTGCAGATCTTCTCCGGGTCGTCGTGGTACTCGCAGATCCCGCCGTAGTACACCGTGTCCAGCGGCTCGATCTTGAACTGCAGCTTGTCGACGAGCTCGTGCTTGATGCCGACGAACACCGCCTGGTCATGCTGCCGTGGGAACCTCACCCTGGCCGCCCGCCAGTACTTCATCATCTGGATGGTCCGGTTCGTCGACTTCATGTAGTAGAGGCCGGTGTTGAGTGGCTGGTTCAGCGGGGGCGCGACGGCTTGAAGTCGTCCGATGAGCAGCTCATGTCGGCGTACACGGGAAATGCCGGAACAGGTTGCGAAACCATAGCATGTCGCAGTCCTGCAGACCACAGTCATCAGATCAGTGTTTGTACTATATCAGTCTGCGAACACATGGTTGATTTTAAATTCGCATGTGTTTAGTTTTGTGATGTAGTGATTGTCAGCGGTCAACATTCTCCTTCTATTTTCTTTTTATCTCTTTTCTGCGGTTATGTTTCACGGCTTGCGTGGGTGTGTCGAAGGCGTATCTCTTGGTTCGTGTTGTGCGGTGTGGGCTCGGGAGATGGTAGCTGACGGTGAGGTGAAGGGGCCAAGGAGGGCGTGCGGGCCGGCCGGACCGTGGAGGTGAAGGACGGGGCGTGAGGCTTGGACCGAGGGACCGGATCGCCGGATGGCTAGCCATGGTGGTGACATCACGGGACATCGACGGATGCTGAAGAGGGCGTGGCGGGACCCGTGTCGTCGGGTCAAGGCGGCGTGCAGAAGGGGGCGGGGGCTTCGGATGACTTGGCGACTTCGGGCGGTCAAGGCGATGACACGTGTCGAGGAGGTTTGGTGGTTTGCCCTCAAAACCATCGGCGCGGGTTTAGTGGTTTGGGCCTCAAAACCACGGGCGCGGGTTCGGGTTTGGGCCTCAAAACCCGAAGTGTTCGGCGGACGGAAGGACAGCACGTGGCGGCATCGGAGGGTTGCGTGGAGGCAAGGCTACCGATGAGGAGCGCGCGGTGGCCGTCGGTCGAAAGATTACCGAGTCGACCCGAGAAATAGCCTTAGGGTTACAAAATCGACTCATGTATCTTAGGGGTAGTTTAGGCGAGGAGAGGCGGGGCTATTTAGCGGGGAGGCATACCCTTCATCCTCCCTTGCCTCTCATTTTCACATTTTCTAGCTAGGGTTCAGGACTCGGTGTGAGAGGTCCCCGATCTTGTATCGAATTTAAGTGGGGAAGGGCTGCCCCTAACCGGACTGTGCCATGGTGGCTTTTTAGATTTGACTATTTGTGCCGTGCACGGCGGTACCCTTGGTTGTTTTTTTTTTTTCGTTTTCCCAACTTGCTGTTCTTCGTCCGTTCCTCTCCCCTTCTGATTTCTTTTGGCTGTGTTGCTCATGGGTGTTTTTGATTGATCTGCGACGAGCTAGGACATGTGCTGAACCAATCCTTCCGGTGATTAAAATCTTTTTGGCATGGGCTCGTAGATCGTCGAGTTTTAGTATTTACGGATCACGGCGGTCTACGTTCTTCGACCTTGCTTTTCTTGTTCGTGTCTAGGTCTTTGTGCGGTCTGAGGGGAGGCCAAGCAGCGAGGGCTTAGTGCGCCAAGACACAAAAGCTGGTTGGGCGTCGTCGGCTGCGCGATCTCGAGATCCAGTTCATCGACTCGAGCACGGTGAGCTGCACATCGCCCGTATCATACAATACGCTCATCTGTTTTTCTTGATCAAAATCGCAAATCATGCGGCAATAGGAGAAGCGATCACATCGGTTTCATTTGATTTTATGCGTTGTTGATTTTCTCAAAGGGAGCAGCTCGTATTTGCTTTAGGAAATATTTTTGTGAGCTGTCACTTTCTTTCTATAGTGAGTAATCATTAGTTTATATGTATGCGTGAGCTAGCAAGTGCTTTCGGCTTGGTAGTGATTTGTTTATTGATCTTGGATCCCTTGAATTGTCGAATCAAGCTACAGCTTTGCTCTTTCTTGATTACTTTCGTGAATCTTTGCATGTCGGTTTGGTGTCCTAGTGCATAGCGAGCAGTCGAATAACATCTCGTTTACCACGACTGTAGTAGTTCTTGGAATTATTTTTACAGTTCATCGGCGAGGTTCACAGCAGCGGCGGCTTCACCATCGTTGGGTGTGCTAAGTATTTTTCTAAATGATGATATCTTTGTGATCTTATGCGTGATCATTTTTACTGCGAGGTTGTAACGAAGCCCGGGATTGACTTGTTATTTTCGGTGAGCTTTGGTTTGGACTCTGCTGTAATTTGTAGTTGAAATCTTTTTTCGGTTCTTTCGTGATTTGATCAATTGAACTCCGATTTGATCTTCGTTTGTTTTCGTTGGACTCGTTGTGCCTATCACTTAGCGTTTGATATCTTGCTACCGGTTAGCATGTGTATCACTTTCGTTTCTTTAAGAGTTAAACTTTTGAGGTTAGGGGTTGAGCCGATGACCCAAAATTGAAAAGGAAAATCGAGGCTCCCATTCACCCCCCCTGCGGTCGCCGTTTTGGTCCTTCAATTGGTATCGAGGCGAGGTTAAGGGTCATATCCACCTTAATGGGTTCTTGATCATGGCGACATGGAGAGGTTTGGTCACTTTGGTGGCAAGCCTCAGGAGTTCGATGGCACCAACTATCCCTATTGGAAGATTAAGATGCAAGCACATCTTATGGGGATAGATTGGAGAGTGTGGGAGATTGTCGAGGATGAGAACTACCAAGTGCTAGCCGCTCAGTGGGTGAGGATCAAATAGCCCAACACAATGCCAACAACCGAAGCGGGCGTCTTGTTCTCTAGCCTCAAAGACACCGAGAGTTCGAGAGTTGCTACTTGTGAGACCGCTCGTGAGGTGTGGAAGACACTAGAGAGCTACCACGAGGAACCCCACAAGTCAAGGCCGCCTATCACGAGACCTACAAGAGAGAGTACAACAACCTCATCGGCTTGATGGCGAGTCCATCGATTCTCTCTTTGCTAGGGTTTGGGACGATGCAACAAGCCGGGCGAACAAGCCGTCGGAGAGGTTGGGACGAGCACGAGAGGCGTCGCGGCTCTTATGCGCTACGGATCGGAAGGTGTGGGATGTGAAGGTGTCGCGATCATGGAGTACGCCCCTCGACACCCTCACACCCGATGAGCTCTCGGCAAGCTCAAGTCTTAGAGATCGAGGCTCGGATCGGGCGAAGGCGAAGAACCCATGCGCCCCGAATGTTGCTCTCGTCTCGGGTAGGGCGGTTCAGTTCTTACGCTAACCCATCATAGATTTGCTTTGCCTTGTCTTCCTTGGTGTGTCTGTGACAGAGGAGGGCGAGATGGAGAGCCTTGGGGATGATGAGCTTGCACTAGTCATCGGCCGATTCTCGTGATTCCACAACAGCCGCTTGAACCGTCGGCGTGGCGGCCCATCCAGGGCGGATGCCCGAAAGTGCGGAGATCCAAGGAACCACTTGCCGCCGCATGCCCCAAGAAGAACAAGGACAAGTACTATATATATATATAATACTACTCCAACAAGTATGACTCAGAGCAGCGCAAGGACAGCGCGCAGTACACCTCCGAGCAACACAAGTCCAAGAAGGGCTTCGACAGGAGCGATCAAGAAGAAGTACCTCAAGGCGTGCCAAGGAGCACAAGCACGCCTTCCTTGCCTCCCTCGGCGACCTCGACAACGACTCTTCGGACGGGCAATCTTCCTCAAGCGTGAGGGTCCAAGCGCAAGGTCGAGGACAAGCTAAATGGACTTTTGCTTCTTCCCGACTCAAGCTCGGGGCCGCACCATGGCCTCGATGGAGCGGTGACCGAGCGGCGCCAAGCCACACGGCAAGCGACTCTTCTTCCTCCAGAGGTACCTCCTACAATCGATCTCTCTCGATGAGGTTGAATCTTTGGGCGATGCGCTTGTGTGTCAAGAGAAGTTGCAAAAGCGTGCCGCTAGGGAGAGAAAGGAGTACAAGAAGAAGTGGGAGATGGGCTGTAGCCGGAGATAGAGTTGCTTAGGAGGCTTTGTCGATGTCTCGATGAGGCCAGTGTGATGCTTGCTTTGTGCATATGTCTAGCATCATGTCTTTCTTGATCAAGTATTCGGCTTTGCTAGATGAGCACATTGATTTGAAGTCTAGGCGATCTTTGTTGAGTGCGTGCAAGTCTTGTCGACTTGCGATACGAGTTGAGAAGGTACGCCAAGCTTCTTTGTGCTTGAGAAGGCCAACTTCGGATAACCGTCTTTGGGATGTGCTAAGTGTGAAGCTTTGGAGTTGGAGCTCATGTCTTGTAGGCATGACAAGGGGAGAGTCGAAGAGGAGATCAAGTATCTTCGCTCTGTCACGAGTTGGGTGTCTTGTGGAAACGCGACTTGGCATGATGATGAGTCCGGTTCAAGAGGGGGCCCGACACATCGGGTTTAGGCTTTGCTATAGGTGGGAAGGGAGAAGTCATTTATGGCAAAGGTTGGTCAAGGTAGTGGTTTGAGCTCGGTGAGAAACCAACCAACACTCCCAAATTGACCAAGATCACTCCACTTTGAGCCTACCAAGCCCATTGTGCAAGATGGCATTCTCAAGAGCCAACTAAGACTCCACCTCCCAAACAAGTGTGGCTTCCCAAACCGAACCACCTCAAGAACCCACTTGATACTTTGCCCGGGATCCACGAGGAAACCCTTCCTAAGGCCAAGACCACAACAAGAGTGAACCATCCACCCAAGAGAGTGAACCAACCACCACCCAAAGAGAGGTGAGGTATCCTTTGGAGTATTGCCGAGAGATGGTCACTTGGTTGAGTTACGCTTTAGGAGGAAGAAGGGATGCTAAGCGTCGAGTGGAGTTTGAGAACCGTGACATGTATCACCCACCACTTGGCATGTATGAGAGGGGTGTGCGGTCGGTTGGAGAGAGGCGATTTGCTAACTTTGAAGGTAGGAGGTCTCGAGAGGTTTGGGCCCACGGTTTTGTGAGACCGTTTGGTGGTCGTGCTCCATGAAGTGGATGTAGATCCTCGCTTTGGGAGCTTTGAGGTTGATAAGAGGAGTGCACCACGCTTTGTTGTGCGTGGTAGCGAGTTTAGTAAGATGGGGCGTGGGATGGTTGTTTTGCCTAATGCATATTTGGGGCAAGATGGTCAACTGGTACTCTTCCAAGTTTACTAACTTGATGTTGTGCCATATGCTCATCCCATGTTCTATCGTTGTCTGATTTGGAAGGCTGGAGGACATGTGGCTCATTGACTCGGCTGTTCTCGACACATGACCGGTAACTCCAAGTGGTTCTCGGCCTCACCCCCCATGAAGGCGAAAAGAGTACATCACTTTGGGGGGACAACAACGAGAGGGAAGATTCTATCTCGAGGGTCAATCGGGATCAATGACCACTTTGTGCTCAAGGATGTGGCGCTCGTCTCAACCTTCACTTCAATCTCACAATGCGTCTCTCGGCTCATGGCGAGCCGGGTATGAGGAATGCGCTTCAAGGTTGGGTGTTCTCGAGTTTTTCGACTCTCGCGATGATCTCATTTCTTTGGATTGTGCCATTTGGGCAAGTCTTTTCGTGCTGATTTTTCTCGAGGCTTTGGCACATCTTGTTGCTTGTTGGCGGGTCCTCCCTCCTGCGATTTGTGGAAGTGGCATAGGAGACTAGGTCACTTGAGCTTCGATCTCCTCAGCGAGGTTGAGTTCAATGGATCGATCCAGAGGATTGCCTAAACTCAAATTTGAGAAGGATTTGGTTTGCCATCCTGTCGTCACGGGAAGATGGTATACGCTTCCCACCACCGAGTTACTCAGTTATGACCTCGAGGGCAGGAGAGGATCCTTCACATGGACCGCGGTTGGTCCATCTCGGGTGAGGTCGGTCGGTGGGAAGTGGTATTCTCTAGTGATGGATTGGCGATTTTTGAGATACTCTTGGGTCTTTTTCATGGAGGGCAAGGATGAGGCTTTCGGTTTTGCTCGTGATCTGATTTTGAGGCCGAGGCGAGTTACGAGAGAGCGACCATTCGGCGATTAGCGGTGACAATGGTGCGAATTCAAGAACTCTCGGTTCGAGGTCTCTTTGTGCTAACTTGGGTGTCGAGCACCGGTTTTCTAGCCCTTATGTTCCCTTGTGAGAATGGAATTGTTGGCGGAAGAAGAAGGACGCTTGTGGAGATGGCAAGGACCATGCTCGATGAACACAAGACTCAGGAAGTTTTGGGCTGAGGCAATCAACACGGCGTGCCATGTCTCCAACCGCATTTTTTCCTTCGTGCTTTCACCAAGAAGACATCATATGAGCTGCGGTTTGGGAGATTGCCCAAAGGTAAAGTCACTTCCGTGTGTTTGGATGCGAGTGCTTCATTCTCAAGCAAGGTAATCTCGACAAGTTTGAGTCTCGATCGGCAGATGGCATTTTTCTTGGATATGCTTTACACTCACATGCCCTCTGAGTTCTAAACCTTGAGACTAACAGCGTTGTAGAGGCGTGTGAGGTTACTTTCGATGAGGCTAGCGCCTTGTTCCTCTTACGTGTTTGAGTGTGCGGGGAAAGGATGAGATGGAGCGAGCATCTTTGTAGAGGAGGGAGCGGGGAAGATGTTTGGGGTGATCCCGGCGACTCCACGCTTGCCCGGATCGACCCTGTGGCGGCGGCGGCGCTCCGCGGACAGACCCTACTACCACTACTTCACGGGGGTCCGTGGAGGCCCCCCTCGGCGAGACTGCATTTTTGAGGAGGTTCCCAGCTCCGGTCGAGGGCGACATCTTAAAGCGCCCGGCGCCTGGCACATTCGCGTCGCCACCCCGAGGAGACCATAATTGGAGGACTTAATCGGAGGGTAACTTCGTTCCAAAGCTTATGCCATGTGTCATTTTCGCTCATTACGTATTTGTTTCCACTCTTGAGCCCAAAGATGTGCTTTCTTTGCATTGCTCGGATTGATTTGGGTCAATGCCATGCATGAGGAAGCTGCCAGAACTTTGAGAGGAACCAAGTTTGGGTGTTAGTCCCACCTCTGCGAGTGTCATCCCATAGGTACTAAGTGGGTGTTCAAAAACAAAAGCAGTGAGGATGGTGTGGTGGTGAGAAACAAAGCCGATTAGTTGCCCATGGGTTTTGTCGGAAAAAGAGGAATAGACTATGAGGAAACCTTTCGCTCTGTAGCCCGCATAGAAGCTATTAGGATTTTGCTTGCCTTTGCGGCCTCGAAGGGCTTTAAGCTCTTTCGGATGGATGTCAAGAGTGCTTTCTAAATGGGTTCATAGGAGGGAGAGGTATATGTGAGGCGCCCAGGGGTTTTGAGCATCCTAAACACCAGACTATGTGTACAAGTTGTACAAGGCTTTATGCGGCCTAAAACAAGCCCCGGGCGTGAGTACGAGAGGTTGAAAGCCTTCCTTTTAGCTAAGGGTTTTTGTGATGGGGCCCGTAGACAAGACTTTGTTCTGCTTAGAAAAGGCAATGACATCCTCCTAGTCGGATATATGTGGATGATATCATCTTTGGTGGCTCTTCACATGCTATGGTATCGAGTTTTTGCGAGATTATGGCGGGGAGTTCGAGATGAGCATGATGGGCGAGTTGACTTACTTTCTTGGGCTTCAAATCAAGCAAACCAAGGGCGGGATCTTAGTTCACGGGGGCAAGTACACGAAGGACATGATCATAGGAGTTTCGCATGGGTGAGGCCAAGCCTCTTTCGGCAGCCCATGTCGACGGCGGCCCCAAAAAAAAGGGCGAGGACAAGGATGGGCCCAGGTGGATCAAAGGGAGTACTGAAGCATGATCGGTTATTCTTTGTACTGGCAGCAGCGCCCCGGACATCGGTTTGCGGTGTGCCTTTTACGCTTTCAATCCTCGCAGCGCACCTCTCACTTTGTTTGTGAAGAGGATCTTGGTGTTTTGCGATTTACCCACGACTTTGGCCTATAATTTTCGGCCTCTTCCACCCTCTCACGGCCCGGTTATTCGGACTCGATTATCTTTGGTGATCGTATGCATAGAAAGTCCACCTCTGGTACAATCAGTTTCTTGGTACTTCTCTTGTGTCTTGATGCGTCTACCATGGCGATGCGGGTGTCGCTCGGTCATTGTTGGCGAGCCAATGTTCTTCTTCTTTGCTTGTTGTTCTAGCTGGCTTTGTGGATGGTTGCCACTTTGAGAGACTTTGGCTGAGCTTTTCGTGTACCCTTGTTGTGTGATAGCATGGGGGCTGTGGCGTAGCCAAAAACACGATACGCACTCCCGGACCAAACACATAGGGTGAGGTACCATTTCTGAGAGATCACCCGGGGAGAAAGGGGACATAGATGTACAACATGTGTAGGCGAACAGCAGTTGCGGACATTTTCACAAAACCACTTGACCAAGTCCGCTTTGCCCGGCCGTGGAGAGTTGGGCGTGTGTTATCCCTTTTGAGGGGGTAGCTTTGTAGTTGATGTCTGATTTAGTTTTAGGTTTGCTTTTGCCTTTTTGTATCATACTTGCATATCATGAGCTTCACTTTTATATTGAATGGAATGAGTTTGAGCTCTTGGTAGTGCTTCTAGTTTGAGCTTTTTTAATCATGTGATGTATGTTATGAGCTGGCGACTTTTTCACATGTGAACTTGATTAATGAATGATGAAACTTAATCTTGGTTCACCCTTGAGCTAGCTTCTATCATGAGTAGGATGTTGAGATCCTTTGAGCTTTTATGTGTATGCTTGGTAGCTATGTCTCATGCTTTGATTCACTCACTTGCTTAGATTTTCATGATAATACCATGCTAAAACATGAAGTCTAATGCTAAAGTGATGAAAAAAGATCGAGTGGGTCCATTTTGCCACACTTTGAAGTTCGATTTGCTTTCACTTGCACTCTTGAATGAACTTGGACTTCATTGTGTTTGACCCGGACCATTGTCTTAAGCTAATCATTGCTCACACATAGACTTGACATGGTTGATTAGTAAGGCGAGGCAAATGTGGATAACCACTCGCATGCTCTCTTGTAACTTGTGAACACATTTGCAACTCACGAACTAAAATGAACACAAGTTTGTGCAACAATGTCTAACATGAAAATTTGCTTGGGGTAGTTCACCGGTTTACATGTTTGAGCACTTAGTTGATCTCCTATCTACTTGTGCTAGGTGCTACGTTTGATGGTGAACCTCCTTTTGCAAGATCTTTGAAATTTGCTCAAAATGCTTTTTGTCATAATTTCATATCATTGATTAACTTGAGCTCACGGCTAGCACTTGTAGTTTGTTGCTATGGTACCACTTTGAGCACTCTCTCATTCGGTTGAATATAATCTTGAAGCTTTGCATTGTGACATATTGCATTTCATAGCTTGATTAGTGCATGTGCCAACAAGGGGAGAAAGATACAAAAGGCGGTGATTGCATTTGTCGGGGGGTAGCACTTTGAGCTAGATGTGTAGAGCCTTTGCCCTCTGTCTTGAGGGTCTAGGCTGCTTGCGTGTGATAGTATTTGGTTTGGAGCTTTGCTAGTGGTGTTGAGCTGTTCTACCTCTTCTTGAGGACTAGGTATCTGTTTAGCTTGGTTGTGTCGAGCCTTTTGCCCATGTCTTTGGGAACCAAGTCTTTGCTCCATGTTTGCTATCCGGTGAGGTTGTCTTAGCTTTTGTTCACCTGGATGTGCTTTCTCCTATCTTATTCTGTCTTTGTGTTGAATGTTGACAATGCACTCATCAAAGGGAGATTGCGAACACATGGTTGATTTAGGTTAGCATGTGTTTAGTTTTGTGATGTAGTGATTGTCAGCGATCAACATTCTCCTTCTATTTTCTTTTTATCTTTTACCTTCGGTTATGTTTCACGGCACACGTGGAGTGTGTCGAAGGCAATATCTCTTGGTTCGTGTTGTGCAGGTGTGGAGCTCTCGGAGATGGTAGGCGGCGGTGAGGTGAAGGGGGCCAGGAGGGCGTCTTGGGGCCGGCCGGGACGTGGAGGTGAAGGGCGGGGACGTGAGGCTTGGACCAGAGGGGCCGGATCGCGGATGGCTAGCCATGGTGGCTGACATCACGGGACATCGGCGGATGCAAGAGGACGTGGGCGGGACCCGTGTCGATCGGGTCAAGGCGGCGTGCGGGCGGGCAGGGAGCTCGGATGACTTGGCGACTTCGAGGCGGTCAAGGCGGCGATGACGCGTGTCGAGGAGGTTTGGTGGTTTGCCCTCAAAACCATCGGCGCGAGGTTTAGTGGTTTGGGCCTCAAAACCCGAGGCGCGGGTTTCGCGGGTTTGGGCCTCAAAACCCGAAGTGTTCGGCGGACGGAAGGGCAGCACGTGGCGGCATCGGGGAGGTTGCGTGGAGGCAAGGCTACCGATGAGGGAGGCGCGGTGGGCGTCGGATCGAAGATTACGAGTCGGCCGAAATAGCCTTAGGGTTACAAAATCGACTCATGTATCTTAGGGGTAGTTTAGGCGAGGGGCGGGGCTATTTAGCGAGAGGCAAGCCCCTTCATCCTCCTTGCCTCTCATTTTCACATTTTCTAGCTAGGGTTCAGGACTCAGGTGTGAGAGAGGTCCGCCCGATCTTGTATCAATTTAAAGTGGGAAGGGCTGCCCCTAACCCGGCTTTGTGCCATGGTGGCTTTTTAGATTTGACTAGGCTGTGCTCGTGCACGGCGGTACCCTTGGTTGTTGTTTTTCGTTTTCCCAACTTTCTTTGTTCTTCGTCAGTTCCTCTCCCTTCGATTTCTTTTGGGTGTGTTGCTCATGGGTGTTTTTGATTGATCTGCGACGAGCTAGGACATGTCTGCTGAACCAATCCTTCCGGTGATTAAAATCTTTTTTTGGCATGGGCAAGTAGATCGATCGAGTTTTTATTTCTGGATCGGGCGGTAATACGTTTCTTCGACCTTGCTTTTTTCTTGTTAGGTGTCTAGGTGCTGTGCTTGGTACGGGGAGGCCAAGCGGCGAGGGGCTTAGTCGCGCCAAGACACAAAGCTGGTTGGGCGTCGTCGCTGCGCGGTCTGAGATCCGGTTCATCGACTCCAAAGCACGGTGGCTGCACATCGCCGTATCCTTAAATGCGCTCATGTGTTTTCTTGATCAAAATCGCAAATCATGCAGCAATAGGAAGCAGTCACATCAGTTTCATTTGATTTGTATGCGTTGTTGATTTTCTCCAAGGGAGCAGCTCGTATTTGCTTTAGGAAATATTTTTGTGGCTGTCACTTTCTTTCTCTGATGAGTAATCATTAGTTTATATGTGCGTGAGCTAGCAAGTGCTCGGCTTGGTAGTGATTTGTTTAGTGATCTTGGATCCCTTGAATTGTCGAATCAAGCTACAGCTTTGCTCTTTCTTGATTACTTCTAAATGAAATCTTTGCATGTCAGTTTGGTGTCTAGTGCATAGCGAGCAGTCCCGAATAACATCTCTGTTTACCCAACTGCGGTAGTTCTTGGAATTATTTTACAGTTCATCGGCAGGTTCACCAGCGGCAGCAGCTTCACCATCGTTGGGTGTGCTAAGTTATTTTCTAAATGATGATATGCTGTGATCTTGTCTGTGATCATTTTTGCCTGCAGGTTGTAACCCGAAGCCCAGGATTGACTTGTTATTTTCGGTGAGCTTTGGTTTGGACTCTGCTGTAATTTGTAGTGGAAATC